>PVHT020000010.1:1716730-1743489 GCA_004024745.2 Catagonus wagneri | reverse complement strand
GACTTCATGAATTAAGGGCATAATTATAAACATGCCACTGCTCTTTGAGTTATAGTCACTTCTGTAAGACGTAGGTAGGGAATGGTTATAACACACAGTGGAAAAGAGAACTAACATCTTTTTCTAGCCTCAACAAAATTATTTAATACCTTTTCCTTAAAAAGAAAAAAAAAGGTACTCAGAAGGGTAAAAGCAAGAGAGAATTGTATCAAAATTTCCCAGCAAGACTTGAGTTTAGGGCAGTGTCTGGGGGGTTGTTTAAAAAACAAATGTATGCATCCTCACACCATTTTTTAATCCAATATGTTGCTGCTTCTTAATTGGTTGATAAATAAGCAACAATGTACTTAAGCTGTATCAGAATTATAGCAGACACTGCTGTGTGATTTTCAAAATAGCTGAGAATTACATCTAATAATGGTTAATAGCAAAGGAAGATTATTTTTTCCTTGTTAGGGGGAAATAAAAATATCATGGGAACTAAAATATCCAGCCAATTCTTTTTATCCCACTCAGCTATTTGAGCTAATTTTCCTTTGCAATTTACTTTTTCATAATGGGTCAAGTGATAATTGAATGAAATAACATTAATTTTTTTTCAAAAGCAATTAATTGTTAGAGTCTATTCTGAGCACACATTGAAAGCAATCTTGTGTTCCTTGTCATTCCCCCATGCAATACTGTAAAATTATTTTTAATTTCATATGCTACCCCTTCAGATCACCCATCCTCACACAAAGATTAAAATATTATTTACTAAGGGGAGTTCCCTTCACGTCTCAGCGGTTAACGAGCCCGACTAGCATCCATGAGGATGCGGGTTTGATCCCTGGCCTTGCTCAGTGGGTTAAGGATCCGCCAGTGCCGTGAGCTGTGGTGTAGGTTGCAGACACGGCTGGGATCCCACATTGCTGAGGCTCTGGCATAGGCCGGCAGCTACTGCTCCGATTCCACTCCTAGCCTGGGAACCTCCATATGCCATGGGTGTGGCCCTAGAAAGACAAAAAGACAAAAAATATATGTATTATTTACCAAGGCAAGGACAGCTACCAGTCTATTTTGTAAGTGTTTTCCACTCTAGGGATGGGATACTAAGACTTTTCTAGATAAATCTCAATTATCCAGAAAATGTAATTAACCGGAGTAACTCATTCCTTGAGATTTTGGTGTCTTTAAGGTTCTTCATATATAAAAATGAAATTAGCAGCCCCCAAGGCTTTTCAGTTATTTTCCCAATCTGAGAGTAGATTATGTTGGGTTCCCAAAGGAGCTATGTCCACAGAGCAAAACACATGTAAATCAAATCCATAAGCAGTTTTATTAGCCTAGTATTCTAACTGACAGATAATTATATATATTCTAAATTCTGAAAAGAGGTGTCCTCTTTAGGGGAAGTTAGTTAAAAAGCAAAATCGTTATTTTTATTATCCTCTTTCGTAGCATTTAGAATGCACTTATAATAGGGGCATGTAGAAATTAAACCAACAATACCTCAAGAATAACAGTAACAGAATGAACATATTCCATAATGTTGAAATCCTCATCATCACAGCGAAGGTTCTTAGAGTTCTAAGATGTGACTGTGGCATCTCATCACCAGAGTTAGTGATTCAGATCATCTCAGTGAGCAGAGTTCCCTTTGGCCTGTCGCAAACACAGCACTTACAGGAGCATCATGAGGGCATTGGCTTCAGCTCGGAACATCCTAGTTTATTAGCCTCTGAGTTCTGTCAGACCTCTTGATGAGCCAACGCTATGTATTTGAATGAGCTGCTGTTATGAATTCAACCTTTTGAACTTTCCTCCTCTCTTTTCGGTTTTGTTCAGAAAACGAACTGGAATCAGCTTGTCCCCACGCCGTAAAGCCAACCTACCAAACCCCAAGATGTGGTGAAGGAAAAGTACAGTGTTCCTTTGCTAGGCGCCAAGGATCCCAGGGCAGCCAGTACTTGAAAGACCCCCAATTCCCCGAAGGCTTTCACTTTTTTTTTTTTTTTTTTTTTTGCCTTATCTAGGGCCGCACCCACGGCAAATGGAAGTTCCCAGGCTAGGGGTCTAACAGGAGCTATAGCTGCCAGCCTTCGCCACAGCCACAGCAACACGGGATCCGAGCCGCGTCTGCAACCTACACCACAGCTTACGGCAACGCCGGATCCTTAACCCACTGAGCAAGGCCAGGGATCAAACCTGCAACCTCATGGTTCCTAGTCGGATTTGTTAACCACTGAACCACGACGGGTACTCCCCGAAGGCTTTCAGAGAAAGATTTTTAAAGACAGGGTGAGGGAGGGGGTTGGTGGGGTGTGTGATTAGCTCGTGGACACTCTTCTGACAGATTGGTAGTGAGGGAACTGGGAGTCAGCATCATCAAGTTCTAGTTCTGACGGGTTTGGGGTGTGCGTGCTGATGGTTAGCATGCAGTTAACTGCCTCCACCTGGTGGGAGTTTCAGTAGCTGCAGAACAGCTCCAAGGTCATGGCTCAGACTGTGATCTGTAAACCTCGAGAAGGAACTAAATGTCCTTGACTTTGTTTAACAGGTAAAATATTATTACTTCCTCTGGCTTGACTGTTTCATTTGTTTTTTTTTTTTCCTTTCTACATTTTCTCACTTATCTGATTAAATTTTTCTTGGCTTAAATTTTTCTCTGCAGGTGGAGGACATAAGCATGGGGGTCTATCCTGGGAAGGCCCCACAGGGTTCTGCTCAGGTACAAATTCAGCTTGAGACTATTCAGTTGCTTAATTCTCATTATAATTAATTAATTTATAAATAATGTATACCCTATCTTCTCCCAAAAAAGGATTTAGGGAGGCTGTATTTAACTAGGAAACTACCATAAGTATATAATGATGTGGATGGATTTCAGTGTTCTGTTATCTCTTGGTGGCTGGAAGGTCACTCCTCCTTGCCTATGAGAATAGTGCGGCATAGACTTCTCTGCCAGACTCCTGTTCCTCCCAGCCTGCCTGGCTCACTTTAGGGGTGGCAGTGGGCTGATGGTCCATGTCTCTAAAAGACCAGGTTCAAATTCTGCTTCTTCCACCTACCAGCTTTGCGGTCAGGGGCAAGGGACTTAATCTCAGAACCCACATTCTCTCTTTCAAACAGGGTTAATTATTGTAATCTCATAGGGTTGTCCTGAAGGTATTTTTTTTTTCTTTTTAGGGCCACACCTGAGGCATATGGAAGTTCCCAGGCTAGGGTTTGAATCAGCTACAGCTGCTGGCCTACACCACAGCCTCAGCAACGCAGGATCTGGGCCGAGTCTGCAAACTACACTATAGCTCAAGGTAACACTGGATAGCTGACCCACTGAACGAGGCCAGGGATCGAACCCTAATCCTCAAGGATGCTAGCCAGATTTGTTTCCCCTGCGCCGCAACGGGAACTCCCTGTTCTGAAGATTAAATGAATTATACGTAGACTCTTAGAAAAATGCCTAGCAGGTAGCAAGCACCACTTAAGTGTTATTACACACCCTTCTGTTCTCAATTAAGATAATTTCTTCTGAGAGAGTTCCCTGAGACAGCAGCTCAAGCCAATCTGTATTACCATAGGAGCCCATGCTTTTCCATATGATTCTTATCATCATTTGCTCTTGGTATTTAAGGCACTTAATCTGTTTTCTCCCACAAAGCTGTAAGCTCCAGAAGGGCTAGGATCTGCCAGCCTCCACACTCCATCTCCGACATTTGGTTCAGAGCCCAGCCCGAGGCAGTCACTTGGTGAGTGTAAGAATGACTAATCTGGGGCGACCTGTCTGTAAACATGCTAGCCGAGATGGGGTTATGGGTAATTACTTTGTTAGTTTTTACAAATTTTTCATTTTCTCATTTTTAAACAATATGTATTTTCTTTCTGTAATAATAATAAAAATGTAAAATTCTGTTATACCAACTTTATGTGCTGTTGTAAGTCACCACAATAAGGCAGCAAAGGGCCTGTAGGATGGAATTATGTTACCAAACTCCGGTTTGGCTCCTTTGCTGTTAGAAAGCCAGTACTTGAGAGGTGAGTATAGGTTGGAAAAGGAAAAGTTTTATTCTGAAGGCTGGCGACCTGGAAGAACCTGTCCTAGAAACAATTCCTCTGAAAACTCTGCTTGGCTCTGAAAGTTTTCAAAGGGAAAAAAGAGGAAGGAATCTCAGGTAATCACTGAGGGAGGGAGTCAGATTATTTTCCACCCCCCACTGGCTTGTTGCGTCCTTGTGGTCTGTCTTAGATGCTTTCCTGTTCACACCATCTGCTCACTGAAGGGGAAGCTGGAAGATCTAGTCATTTGTTCATTACGTATTGTTCATTTCCACTTCTTAAAGAATTAACAGGTTAGGAGTTCCCATTGTGGCTCAGTGGTTAACCAATCCGACGAGGAACCACGAGGTTGTGGGTTCGATCCCTGGCCTTGCTCAGTGGGTTAAGGTACGGCGTTGCCGTGAGCTGTGCTGTAGGTTGCAGATGTGGCTCGGATCCCGCGTTGCTGTGGCTGTGGCGAAGGCCGGCAGCTACAGCTCCTGTTAGACCCCTTGCCTGGAAACCTCCATATGCTGCAGGTGCGGCCCTTGATAAGGCAAAAAGACAAAAAAAAAGAAATTAACAGGTTAGGTGAGGCATTGTGTGATCAAAAGTTTTGAAAGGCTGTGCTTGGGTCAGAGGTTAGTTAAGAATCAGGCATCTGGGGCAAGGGTTAGTTGACATGTAGCTTTGCTAAGGTGACAAGACAAAAGGCCTCCTGCTGAGAGCTGCTTCCTGAAAAGAGCTGCTTATAGTCCACATTTTATTTTGGTGGAACTTGGGAGTAGATAGTGGTTTTCAGTAGGGGGTGATGTCCCCTAGAAGAGACTTCTGGGAAGTGTCTGGAGACACATTTTTGTTTGTTTCGTTTTCTCAGTCGAGGAGGTGCTAATGGTACCTAGTGTGCTAGATGGAGGATGAGGATGCTTCTGAATATCCCACAACACACAGGAGAGCCTCCTCCTCTAATGAAAACCATCCAGTCTGAAATGTTAATAGTGCCGAGTTTAACAAACCTTCACTTAGATGGATGGAGACTTCTACAGAAAGTGTGTAACTTTTGAAACTGAGCTGCTAAATGGTGGGACATCAGAATTTTAAAAATTAATAAGATCTGTTGTGATTTTTAAAAAGTTTGGGTGATTTGCATTTGTGTTATGACTTGCTGGTGGTTGAGTAGAAATGAATCATGTAGGATTTTCTCTAATATTGTCTGTGTTGGTGGAAAATTTTGTAGTGTGCTCTACAGGCATTGCCCTTTACATAGATTTGAAGTGGTTTGAAAAGTGTCAAATGACTGCTTGTTTGCACACTTCTAAATGCCCAATTTGACAGAATTTGTTTTAAGAGAGCAGTTTACGAGTCAATTTAGCTAAAACTGTTAGGCAGAGCATACAAATAACCATTTTGCTTACAGAATGTTGTTTTTATAGCCCTGGACTAATAAAACAAATAAGGTAGGGCTCTTTAATGTTTACGAAGCTTGGTCTATTTAAATTTGAGTTTAACATCTGGGAGCATATCCGCCTGGAGAGGCTAGCTTATGCTGCAGTGACAGAATCTCAGGGGCTTAATCCCACCAAGGTTTATTTCATCTTTGGAATCCACTGTGCATCTGGATACCTCTCTCGGATGACTGTCTCTGAGTAGCAACTCAGCCTTCCAGATTGAGAACGGTGCCACCATCTTGGGACACATGGCCTTATCAGTCACGCGGCAGGGCAGTGCCAACAGTGGACATTGCCTGTTAGATCTTTAGTGCTCTCACCTGGAAGGGACATAGGTGACTACCAGTAACATCTACTGGCCCAGCACATTACACGACCAGATTTAGGCACTCACGGAAATTTAATCCTCCAATGTTGCATAGGAGAAGCAGGAATATTTCTGAGCGTGAGCAATATCTATCCTAACTAGCTTTAGTATCTGTTTACCTTTATATGTGACTATTCAGGGTGGTTATTGAGAAGGTATTTTCCTAAGTGCGATGGTGCCATATTTCACACCAAATTATCCTAATTTCATTATGCTCATTTGAGGGGATCTGTATTTCTATTTCACTTAATGTATTGCTAATTTGCTTCTACACGTTTGGGCTTCTCAGTGAGAGTCTATACCAGATGCTACAGTGTCTGGTTACTCAACCAGAGACATATCACACAGGGTACTGAATGCTAACGGATGAAGGTGGTGGCCTTTACGTTTCACACAACATTAAGTCATCACAACATTATTTTTGTGGTAAAACAAAAACAAACGTATCTCAAAATACAAAAAATAGAGGAATTTTAAGGTAAAATTAAATTTTATGCTGAAGGCAGGTTGCTTCTAGCCATGTCCCAGAGGAAGGTATGTACTTTCCTCTGCAACCAAGGTTACCTCACTGGATAGAGTACTGCTTGTGTCCCTCATTTATTATTTAACTTTGATTGGGATATTTCCTTAGTTGTCTTGTGTCGAAAATGATCATGTTTTTTTTTTTTTTGCCTTTTGTCGTTTTTTTTTATGGCTGCACCCGCAGCACATGGAGGTTCCCAGGATAGGGGTCTAATCGGAGCTGTGGCCACTGGCCTGCGCCGCAGCCACAGCAATGCAGGATCCGAGCCGCATCTGCAACCTACACCACAGCTCACGGCAACACCGGATCGTTGACCCACTGAGCAAGGCCAGGGATCGAACCCGCAACCTCATGATTCCTAGTCGGATTCGTTAACCACTGTGCCACGACAGGAACTCCGAAAATGATCATGTTTTTGAAAGCAGATCTTCTTCAGCAACCCATTATTATGGTCATCATGAAAATGGGGTTATCTTTTGCAAAGAGGAATTCAGAATTTCCATTCCGTGTCCTACCAGCAGTTTGGTAGGAGAAAACTATAATAAAACTGATTGCTGTGTTCATAATGCTAGACCATCTCCCTGCACTGTGCGATGATAATAAGCTACCCCCAACTCTTCCCATTTTGCCAGGTGATTGTCTATTTATGGTTCTTATTGCCTCCAGCTCCTACAGTCCGGATTCGTTCATTCATCAAACAACTTGCGAGTATCTAGTCTCCATGGCTGGCACTGTGCTAGGTGCTGAGGATTAGGATGAGATGGATGAGATGGTTCCTTCCCTCAGAGATGTTGGGTCTGGGACAGGATGGCTGCAGGGGCTGTGAAATCTTTCATTCACTGCACATGCATTTATTGAGCACCGGTGTGTGACAGGCACCCAGCAATACCGCAGTGAACAAGAATCTGTAGCATGTAGAGTTTAAGAGCCAGACAGTTTAGAATCATATTGCCTTTGGGAGCCTCATGGAGGCTCTATAACCACTTTATACCCCATTTTTCTCATATATCGAGGGGTAACCAAATTTACCCCTCGATATATGAGAATTGTTAGGAATTGTAAGGAAGATCATGAGTTAGTATATAGGACTCGCTATATAATTTTGAGCCTCAACTATTATTCCTCACATTTTTTCCCTCGTGCTTTACTTTCTCCTCAAATCTATATTCTTTCATTCTCTGCTTTTCATTCTCTTAGACCAGTTTTACTCATTAATCATGAATTTGAATATTGTAGTTTATCTGTAACCTGTTAAAAATATTGCCTATTTAAAAAAAAAGAACCAAAAAAAAAAAAAAAAACGCAGTGAGGTGTTGCCTGTTGGTGAAGTAGGTTAAGGATCTGGTGCTATCACAGCTGTGGCTCAGGTTGCTGCTGTGGTGCCAGTTCAATCCCTGGTCCAGGAACTTCCGCATGCCACGGGTGTGGCCAAAGCAAAACAAAACAAAAGAGAAAATATGGATATAACATTTTCTGCTTTTTAAAAAAACCCTGTCTTTTTTTTTTTTTTTTAAGAATTCATGAAAAAAGCCATTGCAAGTCACATCCTTCAAGGGACTTAATGGGGTTAGATGTTTGATCCAAGAGCAAGATGACCCCAGTCGGAAGTTGTGCTTTGCAGGAGCCTTTTCCACTGAGCTGGGTGCTGAAAGCCTGAAAGTTCTCCTGTCTGCCTTTCTCGCCAGGGCTGTGTGCTTGCTCCAGGCGCAGGCATTCATCAGGGGTCTCATAATTGTCAACAACCCGAGGGGCTTCCTTGGCTGTATAGCTGACAGTAGCAGCTGCTTAAGAATTTTATACTGCCTTTATGCAGTGCTTCACCCGGTGTGATTTAACTTTGCAAAGGAATAGGCACAGAGAGAACTCAGTGGAGACCCATTCTTTGGCACTATTTGCATTTTATAGGAAGCATACATATAAATTTCCCATTTCTCTAGTAATATGGCTTTAATCTTAATGAATGCCATTTCAGTGATTCTCTTCAGAGACTGGAATTAACATTCATGTGTGAACAGGAAGTGTTAAAGTCTTATTAGTCTCCTGAGGGTTTTGTTTCTGGCTAGGCAGTTTCAGAGATTTCATCATGGTTTAGGTGTAGCAAAATACCACCATTTCTGCTTGTTAGAATGAAACTCTCCAAGGTGTCTATTTCAGGCCAGGTTCTGATTTTTCAAAGCAGAAAAAAAATGTTCTTCCTGGACCCTGAATATAGACTGATGTCAAAAATCAATTGAAAATCGAGGAAGGATTGGTCATGAGTGCTGTGAGAAGTCTTTATTCATAACAGTTTTCTTGTCATGACTAACACATTGCTTAATTAACTGCCTAGGTTGTTAATGTGGTTTTGTGTAATTTTAGAAACTCTGTTTATTTGGTGACTTACATTCGGTTGGCTCCACAAAGAGTGTTAAGTTGACAAACCCCATCTCTTGCTGGTTTACCATGATGATTTTTTTTCTTTTTTTGAAGACTGCAAAGATAAGAACTTGGATTGAAGAGTCATGTAGGGGTTCCAGCTGTGGCTCCGGAGGTTAAGAACCCAAGGTTTTCGCTAGGAGTGAGGCAGAGTATTAACTCAGGTAGTCAGTGTGGGACCTTGGGCTTTGATGCATTCTTTTGATATGGATATTGATTAACATTTGTGGCTTAAGGACTCCAGGGAGTAACATCCCTACAGGCATTGTTTTCTTATAGGAAATGGGCATTCCCCACAGACTTCGTTTACCATAGGAAATGCAAAGCTCTAGCCCACTCCTCAACTGATAAAAAAGAAATGAGAGGAATGATGACTTAATCTAAGAAAAGGACCAAGAAACCATAAAAGTTACGTGGCATTTCCAACTCTAAAATCCCTATTGGACAAGAACTGATATAGGTAATTGAGCAAGGTCAATGGGAACAAAACCACATCTTTCTGGACCCCACATTGGTGCCCCTCCCCACCTTTAAGAGATAAAAATCCCTATAGGACACTAGAGAAGGGGGCTCTTCTCCCCGCTTCCAGCAGCCCTGGGAGCTATTTGCTTTTCTTTAATAAAGACTTGACTTGTTTGCTGCCTGTGTGTTGGCAGAGTTCATTCGTCGACTGCCGTTGAACAAAAACCCGGATTCCTGGTATCATCGTCCTGTATCGGGAGGATGTGGGTTTGATGCCTGGCTTCAGTGGGTTAAGGATCCAGTGTTGTCACAAGCTGTAGCATAGGTCACAGATGCAGCTTGGATCCAGTGTTGCTGTGGCATATGCTGGCAGCTGCAGCTCCGAGTCAACCCCTGGCCCAGGAACTTCCATATGCCGCAGTGTGGCTATAAACAAAAAACAAGAATTATGTAAAAAAAAAAAAAAAGTTTGAGAATGTTATTTAATGTCTTGCTTTGTTGTCTGTCTTTTCTGTGAAATATGGAGCCCTTCTTTCTTGATTACTCTCCAGGCTGTGATCATTTTACTTTACATAGAGATCCTTGGCTATTAGATAAAAATGTGTGCAGTATCTATCCCAGGTTTTGTTTAAATCAGTATCAGGTGTGAAGTTTTTAACTTCTGTTAAAGTATAACTTCACTTACACACACGTACACACCTGCCTTTAATTTGTAAAATTTGGGAGTTCCCATCGTGGCTCACTGGAAACGAATCCGACTAGGAGCTGTGAGGTTGCAGGTTCGATCCCTGGCCTCGCTCAGTGGGTTAAGGATCTGGCGTTTCTGTGAGCTGTGGTGTGGGCTGCAGACACAGATCGCCTGTGGCTGTGGTGTAGGCCAGTGGCTACATCTCCAATTCGACCCCTAGCCTGGAAACCTCCACATGCCATGGGTGCGGCCCTAAAATGGCAAAAGACAAAAAAAAAATTTGTAAAATTTATTTTAAAGAATCTAGGTTTTCATCTTTCATGTTTTTATGGTTAAATACAAACTGAAGACCTTCGGACCTCAAATCCTAAGGTGATGTTTTGTTATAATATAGACAGCCTTCTCATTACAAGAATATTTATCAAGGGCCTTATCTGACCATGCGCTTTTCTTTTGAAATCCTCCCAAGTGTTGTGTGTCGTAGATATTTTTATACCCCTGCAAATGATAGGTTAACCGAAGGTCTGAGATGTTAAAGGACTTGGTTAATGTCACAACTTTTAAGTGGTAAAGCTGGGATGGATTCGGTCATGGTCAGCTATAAAGGCAATGGTTTTCAGTGTGGTCCTTGGACTAGCTACTTCAGTGTCACCTGGGAGTACATGAAAATACAGAATCCTGGGCCCCATTATTATGAGATCTGAATCTGCATTTTAAGATAATCGTGTGAAGTGGTGTTTGGTTCTTAAACACTTTCAGGCAGTTAAATATAAGATACTGAAGAAAGTCTCCTTAAGATGCTCTTTCATCTTTGGGCCCTTATGATTTTTATCTAATTACAGATTAGATTATATTTCATTATCCTTCGGCTGTTTTGCTTTTCTGGCTTTGAGCTAGTCTAACAAGGCTCATGTGTGCTGGCCCCTATGCTGGCCCCTATGTCATTTCTAAGTGATGCTTTTGTGTATTATTATTAGTTAAAATGGCCTTGTGGCTATAAAACAGGAAAAATTGATTCTATCCTAACCACTCGATCTTTCCATGTATCTAGGTAATCTTCTTGTTACATTCTTCACTGGACTTAACTTTGCTTGTTTAGTTCTTGAAAAATTTGATTTTTTTTCCCTTGTCTGCTAATGCAAACCATTAGAAATGACTTGCAATGATGAAACCTGCTTAAAGCAGGCAAGAGAAAAGGAAAAAATTTTGAAACAAGTTTAAGACGCAGAAACACACTTCCATCATACCTATGAAATGAACCAGTTGCTACAGTTAAGAATTGAATTTAATTCTGCTCTTTTGGGCAGGGAAGTCAAACTGGGAAATAGAAGAGGCTGCTGAATTCTCAAAGCAGGGTGAATAGAATCATTCGTGTTCCTCTAGAGAGAAACGTGTTTTCTTCCTGCTGCTGAATTCTAAGAGGAATATATTAGGTGTCTCTTTGTATAAGAGTTCATAAGGTAATATAACACATAGTGACATATTTTTGCAAAAGAAAATGAAAAGAATTTTAAAAAACCTTTCTTGGATTTCCTGTCATGGCATAGCAGAAATGAACCTGACTAGGAACCGTGAGGCTATGGGTTCAATCCCTGGCCTCGCTCAGTGGGTTAGGATCCAGCATTGCCATGAGCTGTGGTGTAGATAGCAGATGCAGCTCGGATCTGGCCTTGTTGTGGCTGTGGTGTAGGCACTCGGCTACAGCTCTGATTGGACCCCTAGCCTGGGAACCTCCATATGCCATGGGTGTGGCCCTAAAAAGACAATGTGTATGTGTGTGTGTGTGTGTGTGTGTATGTGTATAAATTCAGGTTTGTGAAATGATTCTTGGGAGGGGATGGAAATAGTTTGAAGACAGTACATGGTTTCTTGATGATTAAACAACTGAATACAGTGACAAGAGTTTGAGAGTTTTATCGAAGTGTGTAATTGAATATGTCCTCTGGAGCAAACCTCCCTCTTGCATTTTGTATATTTGTATATTTTGGCAGTCAAGGGTGGATTTTCAGATGAGGGTGTAAAGTAGTAAAATGTTCTGTCTTTGGTTCAAGGAGGCTCAGGATGCCAGGCATGTTGGCAGGAATGTTGACATCCCATTGTAAAAAGCATTTTTCTCTTCGTAGAACTCTGTTGCAGACCTCTTCCCATCAGATAATGGAGGAGACCAATTTTTCGAGGGTGTATAGGCTAGTGGGAAGCCCAGTAACAACAACAGAAAGCAAATCTCAGTTATCTTCCTCAGAATTGTTATGGATGATTATTAAAGACTGTGCTTATATGGTCATATGCATATATGTTTGCTGGGAAGCAGGTTTTTTTAAAAATGAAAACTCCAGCCAAACAGTGTCATTCAACATTTAAACCATTTTGTGGCTTAATTTTGTTCCAGTTTCTTTGCTAAGCAGTGGAATAATTACTGAATTATTCCACTCAAATCTCAAGGTGTTCCCAGACTGGTAAGGGAATAAAACTCTCTTAATCATTATTTAAGTAGAAGTAATGTTTTGTATGTTGATATTACAAGCAAGGTACAGCCCTAAAAAGCTGATCGATAGTTTACTCCAGAATCACTTGGAAATATTCGATAAAAGTATAGGGAAATAATTGCTGTGAGGACTAAAATCTCCATCTTAAAACAGCCCCCCCCCCAAGTGATTCAGATGCAGGGTTTTTGGTGGACACTTTGAGAAATAATGGATGAGATCGGTAACCTTATCTTTAATGGAATGACTGGTCATTTGGGTGTGTGGAGACCCAGTTAAAGTGTAATGACCAAGGTCATCTTTGAAGACAGATCTTAATAATTACCTTATGATTTTACTTGAACCGAGTTATCCATGTTAATCTTCGGGCATGAAATGTAATGTTCTGTTTTATTATTGTTAATTTATGCTCAAGCTTCTTTTGCTCTTCTTCTTCACCAACATAACGATTATACAGGCTAACTCTTTGCCTCAGGGAGAGGCTGTAATAGGACTAATTAAATATTTAATATTTTAAAGGACTTAAACAACCTTGTAAGTAACAACGTTATGAGGAGATAAAATCATGATGTTCCTTGCAGTTGGAGGAATGTTAATGAAGTCCTGGAATAAGGGGGTCCCTTTAATGTCCCTGTCCTGTTATCTGTCCGGAGGCAGGAAAGCATGATGGGTGAATCAATGGCTTTGCAACCTATGGCGGTTCTTCTGCTTCCTAACTATAAGACCTAGAACAAATGTCTTAGCCTTTCTAAGCAGATTTCATTTTTGTCACCTCTAGAGAGGGACTATGAATACCATCTACCTTTCCAGACTGTTGTGATGGCGTATAGTAAATGTGTCCAAGAAAACAAAGTGTTTCTTATTCGTGAATTAATCCCATAGACTACAGATGTTACCCCATTTGAGACTTACAGATTTTTTTTTTTTCTTTTTAAACTAGAAATGTGGCTAGGGTTTTGGAAATGGATATTCTTTTTTAGAACTCAGACTGACAGCACTAAGGGCCAGAGCCTAGCCAGAACACAGATTGGGACTTGAACCCACGTTTTAAATTAGCACTCACCCAATGTCTGGACTTAATGAAGTTCAGGTTCTTTATGCTTCCTTGCAGAAGGAAGTCAGTGAGAGACAAAGTGATAGGCAAGAAATAGATTTATTAGGATAGGACGCTTTTGAAAGATGCAAGAGGGCAGGCAAGGAGGCTCTGCCCAAGGACCCAGTGGGCTACAGTTTTATCATCCAAGGGGAGTAGGGATTGGAAAAGCCCACCTCTTCCTTTCTGGGAGCAGTAGCTCCTCCTTGGCATCTGATAGGGTGTGTATTCAAATCAGCAGAAGGGTAGTCCTTAAATTTCTGCCCTTGGTCTGAATCTGAATGCAAGCCTCATCCCATCTCCCAGGCAATGGCCTGAGGCAATTCTCATGCCTCCACTAGTCAGCAAGCCTGCCTTGTGCTGATGGCTTTCGTGAGCAGTTATAACTTACAGTGATCTCCCAGTGTCCCCTAAGTTTCTGTCTTTATCTGTGGTCCCTTATCGGAACTTCTACAACTCTCTGTGCCTACTCCATCCCTATCAGAACTAATTTCACATCTGGAAAGGAGGAAGAGTTAACAGCAGGGAGAGAGAAGTATGAGTAAGAGGAGGAAGAGAAAATACCTCTAAATGCAATCCCACATGCATGCTATAGACAAAGTGATGTCTTTGCAGAGGATGGAGACTTAACATAGCGATGTATAGCTGATGCAAAAACACTCTCACTGATGTGGACAAGTCGCAGGATCATCACGTGGCAGATCATATAGGATATGATTCATTTTTTAGTCAGGAAATGAATCTAAATTAGCAGAATGTTTTCATCACAGCTCATAAATACACACTTTTTAATGGTATCTCATTTTTCCGAATCTCACACAAAAAAAGAACTAGACTAACCAAGATTTATGAAAGTTATCCCCTTGGAAACAAAGTCAGAATTAACTGAATAATAAGCATTTAATAAGCATTTGAATAAACATTTAAAATACACAAACAGGGACATTTATCATAATTCCTGAAAGTCTGTTATCTGATTTACTAGATCTTTTTTTGAAGGTTTTCCTTTAAAACTAAAGATATTTTGTGAACTCCTTGCTAAGGAAATTCTCAATGTAAAATTTACCCATGTGGTTTTTCCTTATTATGTGAATTGCAAATTTCGGGGAGGCCCAACTAATGAGATTTCGTGTACATTCCAAGTTGCCCGGCTTTGTAATTAGCTTCACATTCTATAGGCAAACCAAGTTGTGTTCCTAACTCTGTTCATTCATTCAACAAATATCTACGATTGCTGCTGTGGGCTAGACCATTAGCAAAGAGAATGAGGCTTAAAGTGTCTCAGCAATAATGTATATTTTCTGGTCCATTTAATGTACCATCATTAAGTATTCTTGATCATTATTAAAAATGTATTAGCTCTAAATAGGTTTCATGAGAACTTACTGCAAAGTCAGGGTGAGGTTCCCCTTTCATCCAGGACAGGTACAGTTGTTCCACATTTTTCATGAATTCCATTTTTGTAACTTCTAGTTACTAGAATTTATTTGTAACCTTAAAATCAACTTGTGGCAGTTTTGAGGTCATTCATGGACATGTGGATGGAAAATACACGTTGACTCATGTACATGTTCCCAGCTGAGGTCAAATGAGTCCATCCCTGTCCTTTTGGCTCAGCTATCATATGGTCACCACACATCCTTGACTTGGTTTGTTTAAAGCCCCATTTATTGTATTCTCTTACTTTTTGGTGATTTAAAATGGTCTCTAATCTTAATGCTGAAGTGCTGTCAAGGGTTTCTGGGCACAGGAAGGCTGTAATGTGCCTTACAGAGAAAATATGTGGGGTAAACTTCACTCAGCTGTGTTGGTCATGATTTCTACATGAATGAGTCAACAATGTATATTTAAAACAGAGTCTTTAGGAGTTCCCGTCGTGGCGCAGTGGTTAACGAATCCGACTAGGAACCATGAGGTTGCGGGTTCGAACCCTGCCCTTGCTCAGTGGGTTAATGATCCGGCGTTGCCGTGAGCTGTGGTGTAGGTTGCAGACGCGGCTCGGATCCTGCGTTGCTGTGGCTGCGGCGCAGGCCAGTGGCTACAGCTCCGATTAGACCCCTAGCCTGGGAACCTCCACATGCCACGGGTGCGGCCATAAAATGACAAAAGGCAAAAAAAAATAAATAAATAAAAATGGAGTCTTTAAACTAAAACAGCCATTAAACAAGGTTATGGAACTATTGTGATCAGAGGCTTGCATCCAGTATTTCACCTAGGAGCATCCAGTATTCCACTGTTTTCAGGGACTTTGTAAAACACAGTTACTGTGAACAAAGAGAACCAACTGTATTTGCCTTTTCTGAGGAGCTTGAGAAATGCTTGCTCACTAATGGTCCCTTTTAATGGCAGCCAAGACCATGATTCTTTCTGACTCATAAACAACTAGTAAATAAATACAGAGGACTGGAAAAATAAAAATTATAATAAGACTCAGCCATAACTTTTCTTTCCTTATAATAAACTTAAACTTTACATCTATTTCTATGCTAATGAACAAAAAAATGAACCCATTAGGTTTTGAAGTCTAGAAAAAAATTTGTAACCTGATGGAATCTTTTTTGGGTAGAGATTTATCTGTTCTGTTGGTCACTCAATCACCTGCTCAAGGTTCTTTTCAGAAAATAAGTCAGACGTGAATCGATACTGCAAGTAACATTGACAGTTATTTGATAGGGGAAAAATTTATTGATGGATGCTTTTATATTTCTCCAACTTTTATTATCTAATGAAGATTAGAGGTCAGCGGACAAAACCTCATTCTCTTTCGGGGTTGGCTAGGAAACCCACATCTGTCACAGGGCCTGGGCAATGACAGCAGGCCAGTCCCCAGATTTGCGTCCCTGGGCTTTGTCATTAATACTCTGTACTATCTGGGTCAAGTGTTTCTGCTTCTTTGGGTCTTAGTTTCTAGTTATTACCTTGTTAAGCAACTTGATTTTAAGACTGCAAAGTCACTTACAAAACTTTTGTGAATATAGATGAGACCCGAGAATGTATGTAGACATGAATTCTGAGAGCCCGTACTGGAGAGAAAAAAGAGAAAAACAATTTACATCGAACCGAATTTATTTCGATGAATTAAGTATACTGCCTTGAACACTTTGGGGGGGGGTCTAATCTGTTTGCTGGCTCTGATGGAAACCTGTGTGGCTGACACCGAAAGAAGCTGATGGCCCAAATTCCTTGGCAAAATCTAGAGAAAAGAATCCAAAGTCTTGGGAGTATAGGAAGTGGATTTATCACTCTCAGCTGCTCGCCTCCCAGATATGACCTTCAAGTAGCTTCAATTTGCCATTGATTTAATAACCACTTTTGGAATTAAAAAAGGAAAAAAGAAGGAAAGAAACTCTAAAATGATAGACCTGGTATTTTTTCTTTTATTGAATTACAACCAGAATTTGAATCTAGGCGTTCCCATTGTGTGGCTCAGCGGTAACAAACCCGACTAGTATCCATGAGGATGTGGGTCCCATCCCTGGCCTCGCTCAGTGGATTAACGATCTTGCGTTGCCATGAGCTGTGGTGTAGGTTACAAATGTGGCTTGGATCCCAGGTTGCTGTGGCTGTGGTGTAGGCCAGCAGCTGTAGCTCCCATTTGACCCCTAGCCTGGGAACTTCCAAATGTTGTGGGCACAGCTCTAAAAAGCAGAAACAAAACAAAACAAAAAAACAAACAATGAACAGCAACAAAGAAACAGAATTAGAATGTAGACCATATAAATGATTAACTAAAAACAAAATTTTTAATCATTTAAGTCACCTAGCACTCCAGGAAGCTACACTCTCTGACATCAGCATTTTGGGATTATGATCTTTTCAAAACACTTCTAGGATTACAATAAGGCAGAACAAAAAGTACCTGGAATTTCTTTTTGTTAGTATTTAGCTAACTTATGCTTTCACCTTTTTTTTTTTTTTTGGTCTTTTTGCCTTATCTAGGGCCGCACCCGTGGCATATGGAGTTTCCCAGACTAGAGGTCTAAGAGGAGCTGTAGCTGCCGACCTTCACTACAGCCACAGCAACGCGGGATCCGAGTCACGTCTGTGACCTACACCACAGCTCACGGCAACGCCAGATCCTTGACCCACCGAGCAAGGTCAGGGATCGAACCTGCAACCTCATGGTTCCTAGTTGAATTCGTTAACCACTGAACCATGACAGGAACTACTCACATTTTTTTTTTTAAATGGAATTATATCTCCTTGGACATGAAATATCACTTGGAAGTCAACTGGAAGCTTTTGCTAAATAAATGATCAATGCTTCGTGACAGGCTTTCACCATGTATAAACTAGACAGACATAACAACGCCTAGCTTTAAAATAACTTTTATACAATTCTTTTTCCCCCAAAGCTTGATACTAGTGTAATTTTTGGAAAGCCTTTTAAGGAACAACAAAAGATGCAATGCTATGAAAAATTCAATCATAGACTCTCACCCCCACCCCCAAAATCAACAACCTTGATTAAAGTGACAGTTGGATAAAGAGATACTGTAGGTGACTGTCTGTGACAGTGATTCTTCTGCATGGATGTGTTAAGCTTTTTTAATGATAAAATTTTAAATTTAAATCATAAAATGTACATCCTATAATTGAAGAAATGGCAAGCATAAAATGCATCATTGTCTTAACCAACATAACAAAAAAGATGTGAAATGCCTTTATCAAGGTCTCAAAGCTAATATGTGATGGAGCTAAGTTTCCAGTGACCTGATACCTAAGCTTTCAACCACTTTTGTATTATTTTTCTCAGCTACAAGCTAAGGAAGTGGACTGGATGATCTTTGCCTGCTCATAAATACTATAGTTTTCATTTATATTTGCTTCTGTTATTTATCCATATATCTACAGGCATTATAACATTTCTGCAACCACTCTGCAATTCTCTTTCGTATTCTGTTCTTTTTTTACTTAAACTTATTAAGAAACAACCCCAAACCGTTAGCTGTCAATTTGTATTTTTCCTAATGCAGTTGAAAAGGTATCTATCTAAAAATGAGTCCGACTGAATTTGAGAACAGTGTTCTCTCAACACATCCTAGTATGATCTTCATTTTCCTATAAACATGTTAAATGCAGAAGAAAGAATCATCAAATGTTAAAGGACTTCAGTGTGGGAGCAGAACTGCCTACCTGCGGCAGATACGGTGCTTCTCTCTCTCAACATCTCTTTCCATCTCCCTGGAGTGTGCTTTCCGGTTCTGCAGAGGCTGGAAGGCTAAACACTTCATTTCTCAAGATGCTCTTGCAGCTGGATGTCCCTGTGTGGGTGTGGTTTGAGCTCTGCCCATCAGGAGCCCCTGCAGGAGATGGAAATTAGAAATGCCACCCCCATTTGCTAGTGCAGGTCTCTCAGGTTTGATGGGCTCTGGAGACCACGGTCTTGGTGACAGCTTTCTGGTCTCAGATTATGGTGAATTATGGTATGATCCTGGGCACAACTTCCTGGTTACAGCAGGGATGAAAGAACGCTTGGCAGGGCAATTCTATGGCAGTGTTTTGAGAGCCATTCCTCCTCCTTAGATCCTTCCAACAACGCTGTAAGGTCCTCATTCCCAGCATGAAATCCATTCTCAGATGCAAGGTGCTAGACTGGTTTCTGTTCGCTGCAGCTGTTTCCTAAACTAGGATGAATTCTCTCACCTCTAACTTTTATAGTGTTTTCTCCATCCTTATAAACTGCTGAGATTTGAAATAATTTTGGAGTAAATTGGTGGGTTTTTTTTTTAATCAAATAGGAGTCATATACTAAAATCACAGAAATTTCCCTTTATTTCTGGATCTACTCAAGATAGGAACAAATAAACTGCTCTCTCTAAGAAACTTAACATGAATAAAAATACAGGATATTGAAGGTCCTGAAGTTTAATTTCATAAATGTTTTTTCCCCCAACCTTTTTTCTTAAACCAATGATTTGTGTACTTATGGCTGAGCTAAACTAATTTCATAAGAGTTGCTGTAGGTTAGTAAACATATAAACAGAAGAATTTCATTTGTTACCAAGTTGTCTACATAAACTTGCTGAAGAAAGAGAGTGAATTATTGTAACTTCATCAACAGACTCAGGAATTGTTACATGGGTACTGCAAATGATTTAAAAATTATTATTAAGTGTATTATTGTGGAGTATTGACAGCTTGGTACCAGTTAAACATGGTGACATTTATGCTATTTTTTACGCTATTATTAATTCCAACATGTCCTATACAAAATGATTTCAATTTATTCGTCCACTTTTATTGTTTGAATGACTGAACTAAAATATAGACGGTAACCTTAAGAGACTTAATTTTTGGGGGGTCTTTTTTTAGGGCCATAACTGCAGCATATGGATGTTCCCAAGCTAGGAGTCTAATCAGAGCTGTAGCTACACCACAGCCATAGCAAAACCAGATCCAAGCTGATTCTCTGACCTATACCCCAGCTCATGGCAACGCCAGATCCTTAACCCATTGAATGAGGCCAGGGCTCAAACTCGCATCCTCGTGGATATTGGTTAGGTTCCTTACTGCTGAGCCACAATGGGAACTCTGAGGCCTAATTATCTTGATGCCATTTAGTGTCCTATTATTGTAAGACTCACACATATTTACTATCTTTGTGTCAAAAAATTCTATCTAAATTTATTTAAATATTGGGAATTATAATAACATTAAATCAATTGAAAACTGGCCTCCAGCTCCATCGCTATACTTCATCACATCAATTGATTGAAAAGTTAACATCCCTTTAAATACGTCACTATTAATGTTTTGCAATGAGCATTTGTAGCCTCACAGTGTTTTCTCCATAAATGCCTTCCCTGCAGCACCTAAGACATGGCTTTATACAGACTCAAAGTCAAGTTGTCTTAAAATAGCTATTCAGTAATGTGTTGATTATGGGTCATAGCTTTCAAGCAGTTCACTTTTAGCTTTCAGTGGGAAATTTCCTTTTCAAAGCCCTAAAACTGCCTTGTCTAAGGTAGGTGATCAAAGTTAAGGGCACCTTTGTAATCTGCAGAGTAAGGTGGGTCATGTGGATGCTGCGTTTCTTCCTTCCACTCTGTCCTCAATGCTCAGGACTTTTCTATTTTACATAAAAGTCAGTATTTCTGTGTTGTCTGTCCCACACTTCCTAGGACTCTTTTGGTTAGTTTCAATATTTTTTTTCATTGGGTAATTGACCTTTCTCATCAGGGCATGCGAGCAGAACCTCCCTCGGACTCCTTCCTTTGCTCTGTCCACTCACTTCCTCGGTCCTCACAAAGCCACCTCCTATTAATTCACGTATACATTTTGTTGTTGGTAAATGTGATATGCATACTGTATTACAGGTAACATTGAACCAAGCTTGTATTCTTCCCTCCTGTCGGCGTAGAACACGTTCCCAATTTTTCACTTCTAGGAATAGTGGTAAAAAGTATTAATTTTTTTCTTAGGTTAATTTCTTGGTTCTAATTCCCCAAAGTGGAATTAACAAGTTAATGGGTAGGAACCATTACATTCAGTCATTCCTTCATGAACTATTTATTCATTTCCTGATATATGTCTGTTATTGTGCTACCTGCTGGCCATAGGATGTGTGTGATTATTAAAAGATAAACATGTGGTTTCTGCCCATAATTTTATAAGTCTTGTCACACATGCCTGATTGCTGTCCAGAAAGAGTGAGCAATCTGCAGAACCCCCACCCTTTCTCATTCCATCCAGTCTTTCTAATGTTTGTTTTAAAATTTGCTTTTTTTTGCTAGTTTAATAATTGTGTCGTGGTATCTTAAAATTATTTTGATTTACATTTCTTTGATTATGAGCAGGTAAAGATGGGCTTTTCTTTAAAAATTACCAGTTTATTCGTATTTTTGTTTTATTTTAATAGAACAACTGGTAAATTATTTTTCCTTTTTTTTTTGTCTTTAGTCTTTTTAGGGCCACACCCGCAGCATGTGGAGGTTCCCAGGCTAGGGGTCCAATCGGAGCTACAGCTGCTGGCCTACACCACAGCCACAGCAATGCAGGATCTGAGACGCATCTGCAACCTACACACAGCTCACGGCAACGCCGGATCCTCAACCCACTGAGCGAGGCCAGGGATTGAACCTACAGCCTTGTGGTTCCTAGTCAGATTAGTTTCTGCTGTTCCATGACGGGAACTGCATTTTCCCTTTTCTGAAGCATAAATTTCTATGTTTCTGATTTTACACAGACAGTAACCAGACACAGTAGAAGAATGAAGTTACACAATTCTAATAACTACTCTTCTTGGAATAGAACATAGAATGAATTTAAAGATCATTAAAGTAATTATAATACAGTTGGTTTAAGTGATTAAAAAACCCCATGAGATCAAACAGCATTTTTGCTTATCCATAAATATATTAACACTAATTTTATGACAATCTAGCTAGAAGAAGAAGAGCATAATGAGATAATTAATAAGTCCTTTAGGAAACAAAGCTAATTTAAATGCATTTTTGCTTAAAAAATTTTTTTGCTTTTTTTTTTTAATCTTTAAACAAATCATCTTTGAATAGGTTTCTTCTTCAGGAGCCCACAGACACAGTGAATTTAAAAACCTCTTTGTCTGATAGTAATGTAAACAGGTTTCCCAACCTATTAACAACACTTTCACAGCCACAGCCATCCCTTTACCACCAAGAAACTTTAAATTGTAAGTCAGCAGGCAGCCCAGCATTAGAGCCTGTCTGCCCTGGCTTTAGAGAGTCAGTGTCTTTCCTCCCTGTAGTTCCCAGGACTTTCCTAGTTTTCCTCCCCTCCTGGAGTCCAAGACCCCTAAGTTTCATGAATTCTCCTCCAGTTAGGTAAAACCCTGAATATGGAAACACTTTGGGGGAGGAAGACAACATACACAAACAAGCAGCAACAACAATACTCATAAACAATACTCAGACCAGAAGTTCATTTTTTTTTTTAATTTTAGAAACAGACAACATAGTATTTGAGCCAATGACTTCATTTCTTCCTCAGAGTTTCTCTCTCTGTCAATTTTCAGATTTCCTCATCCAATCTCCTGCGCTCCAGGACCCAAACACACAAACACACACACCACAGTTGATGTGATGGGGCTGACACTGATAAAAATCTTTGAAAAGTAGTTATTAGGTTGAGCCATATGGGGTTACTGATATTTGCTCATTGTTTAAACCAACACCAAGGCCAACTGTATATCTTTCTTTAGCAGGAATCCTAAGTATATATATATATATGTATATATATATATATATATATATATATATGCTAATGAGGAGCAACAAAGCAAGATGATAAAATCAAATAGAAACCATTGTCTGTTACCGCCCAGGCAGGTTGCTTAGCATGAGATACAAAAATGTCAGATCAAAATACATTATAAAGCAGACTTTTTCAGTTATATTCTGGCCATACATGGAAGCAATTATTTTTTCTGTTCTGCTGACCAGAATGCTGGGAGTTCAGAGTAATGAATAGGTCCTTTATTCTTCTCTTTACTTATTATTTTAGAAGCATTTATTCAGTGATGATGGCTGGACCCAGATTCTGCTCGGATCCATGAGGAATTCAAAAGATGTCACGGTTTCTCTATGCCCGTGAAAGTCTAGTTGAGGAGCACAAGGCAGAAATCCTGGAATAGCCTGAGAAAAATTCCAAGGCGAGCATCTGATATTAACAAGCAGGGTGAGCTCCTGGGTGCGGTAGGAATGCAACGTAAGAGAAAGGGCACCACTGGCTTAGGTGAGAAGGCCTGGGAAGACCACATGGAGAAAACTTCCAGGGAAAGAAGAGTTTTAGGCAGGGCAGCTGTGCCAGAGCCTGCTCTGTGTTAAACGCATTAGGAACTGGTTTAGTAAAGATGGTGTGTGTTTAGGCTCATCAAGAAGGCTGGTATGTCCTCTTCTTAGAACACTGATGTTTCCCTTTGCTGCGTGGTCCTCTAAATACTTTGCTTTCTTGATGTTCCCCTGGATGGCTGATCCCTGACTTTGCGAGAGTTTAAGTATCTTGAGAATCTGCCTTACTGAATTCGCCTTGATTACATCGTCGATCTGCCTTAGCATCGTTGGTAAATTTTTTTACCTGAGAAAAGGTAGAGACAAAAAAAAAATGCTGCTTGTATTTTTCAGGACTTGTGCTGGAGTTTTCAGAATGTGTTGAAAACTATACTGAAATTTAGCCAGGAAATACTGAAATTTTCACTGCGTACCCAGTGTTGATGATTCCCACCAAAAGGAAATTGTTTTTTTCCAACCCCAAGTATCTGGGAGAGACATTACATGGCCTAGTCATTTAACTGTCGAGTCAGAGATCAACTCACAAAATGTAATAGAATAACGTAATAAGTCAAGGAGATTTTTAGAGCTGGGCTTTACAAGGAATACATATAAGATTAATCAAGGTTCTCTTCACCTAGACTTTTATACAAGGCATCATAGAACCTTTTTATACTTTGCCATGAATACAAATCATATACAAATGTTGGAAGAAGAGAAAAATAGGCATGTCATTCAAATTTTAGCATCTCTTTTTAAGTATATGACTTGTCAGGATAGGACAGACCGAACTGCTTAATTGATGCTTCCATAAAATGGGCATGCTATTGTATTCTGATGTACAAAACATCCCTGAATATTTATAGAAAGCAGAAAAAGATAATGATACTTGTAATGCCCGCAGTCACGAGACCCCCTCTCAACGAGCACAACAGAGTCAAAAGTCAAAGCCAAAATGGCAAGGGTCCTTTATTGCAGGTTCGAACCTGGACTCCTGCGCACTCGTTACCGGTGACGCAAAGAGGTCCCGACTGCAGTGAGTACAGGGTTTTTATGGGCACACACAAACAAGTCGGGGGCTTAGGGGAGGTTTTCAACGGAGAGGGATGCCGGTTGGCTGATATTTGAATTGGGACACCGTCTGCTATATGATTGGCCTGGGATCACGCGATCGATATTCAGGAAGCAAGCAGGTTTACAGAAGCAGATGTGGCGGTTAGTGACTGGCTATAATTGGCGCGCGCGGGACTTTTGAAAGTTGCAGACCTGGGGGGGATGGAGAATTTCCTAAATGGTAGCCTGTTATGTCTTGGCCGGTTTTATTGACCTTTTGTTGCGAAACACTGTCACAACTGATATTTAGCAAGCAAGCAATGTTACAGAAGCGAGAAGGGAGCGTTAAGTTTCAATTGCCTTAGGTTTCGTCTCTCATTCTTAATAGAGGTTTTAAAATTTTAAATAGGCCCTTTTATCAGGATGATTAGGAACAGTCAGGAAGAAAAAGTTTACCATTTGCTGTACACTTTCCGTATCATCCCAGCTCTAGGATTTTTTTTAAGGCCATATGCAAAAGTACATTTTCATGTGCAGCCTCCAACGGGGTGGGAATGGAAATTATTTGGTTGGAGATCTCTGGATTACTTGTACATCATTGGTATGCTGACCAATCACTGGCTCTGAGCTGAGGATGAAAATTCCTGGAATTGAAATCTGGGCATCACCCTTCCTCTTTTCCATTTTCGGGTTTGTGCCAGCTTTAATTCTTCCTGTCTGTAGCAGAGAACACCTGAAACCTTGAAGCATCTAACAGTTTAGTGAGGCTTATTAAAATGTCCAGACTCACCTAAAAAAGCCCCACGAGTGCATAAGCTGGAGCTTTATATTCTCTCTCCTGTCCTTCTCAAAGTGTTCCATGCATATAAATGTGCCCGTCCAGACTGCCAGGCTCCTGGGGAACTGAGACAGTATCTTCCATTTTTTCCTTATCTTCCTAACTTGGACGTGGCTTTGCTTCCACTACCCTTTTCCATAACCTTCTCCTTAATTCAGAAGCTAGAACTCTTTCTTAATATTTGCTGCTAAACCCTTGGTGAATTTAATTCAGAATTACACTAACTGTAGAGAGGAAAAATCTATGCCAAGCAATTTACCAGGACATCTGCACTTTTTGGTTTATTCATTGTGCATTTGCATTTTCTGGACATGCTCACCTCGTGGGGGGAAGAAAAGCTACCAACAAAAGGATAAAGCGGAGGAATATTAGGATTCTGAGCTGTTAGGCTGCCCCTAAACCTTTGTGATAAGGATTTTGCAGCCAAGCCGGATAGGATCCTGAGGGAGGAATTTCAAGGCAGAGAGAGGCAAAACGAATCCCATTCAGGTGAATAGAGAAACATTTATTCATTAAGATATAAGCTGAAGGGAAGAGAAAGTGTCTGGGGCACCCCACCTCTGAAAGAAAGACATAGGCTCCTGCAGAGAGAGATTGTTGGCAATTCTGAAGCCTGAAGTACCAGCCCAGGGCACTGTATTGTTTGCTCTTGGGGGAAGAAAGAGGCCTCAGGGTTCAGTTCATTTGTTTTGGGCTAATAACAAAGAAAGCTTCAGGCTGGCTCTGCTCTGTGATTTTAAAATATGAACACAACGTATCCAAGCAGGGAAAAGCAGGCTACAGTATGTGACCACCATTGTACTAAAGAACATTAAATTACAAATCAATTGAGTGACTTGAAAGAAGATTAAAATTTGTGTTTATTAGACTATTTATAAGCCTTTCTTTTACAAGGCTGGGAAAGAAGGTTATATAAAGTTTAGCCAGATTTTAGTAAGAGAATCTAAATGCCCCTTTTCTACCTTCTGTTCTCAGATTTGGCAGCAAAAAAAATTGTTCCGAGCACAATTTCTTGAAGTATAATTACTTTGTCAAAAGAAAATAAAATTAGAACTGATATTTTAAAATGTACCATAACTGTATTTAAAGATTTGATAATTTGCTCACGTACAGACTGTTCTGTTTCTTTAGCAACAACCAACAGTGCCGGAGTCAGGAAACGATCTGACGGTTTTTCTCTTTCCTGTTTTAAAAATATCACCTCTTCCATCCTTTTGTCTATTCAAAGAGATACAGTCAGTTTCAGTGGATTGAATTAAATGCTTGGCACAGCTTTATGGGCGGCAGGCCCATTTATCTCCTCTGTTCCACTGCACTTTTTCACATGTCTCATACCATTACTGCAATAGCTTGACAACAGAGTACCGCCAGATTCCAACACATCCTTTCTGGTTTCTTCATTCTTACCCCAATCAGCACAAATCTGTTCTTTGTTCCTCATCCCTGCCCTGAAAACTCAGGAAATCCACTCCTTATTTCTACTGTTCTCATTCATCACTCAAAAAAAAATTACTTCTATTTGGCAACAGTTTGATGATTTGAATTCCTCCATGAATGGGGAGTTCTTATGTTGCTCGCATGCCAGGTTGGATTAGTAAATCCAAGCCTATTGGAATACAATATTTC
>PVHT020000010.1:1656597-1716630 GCA_004024745.2 Catagonus wagneri | reverse complement strand
AGTCTGGGAACATGGGCTGTGTGGGCATGATTTAGAAGATTGAAAGACCCCAGCTCCCGTATAGAACTTTCTGCCAGTTATTTGGCCTCTCTGCACTTCGGTTTCCTTACCTGTATCAAGCAAGATAAACAGTAATGTCTGCCATTTTCGGTTGTTGTGAGGCATTTAGAGTGCTTAGTTGTTACTATTATTGTGCTGGATTAAATATTATCTAGCCAAATATTTTAAACAAATGATGAACCAAGATGGCTTCTCCGGGGCTGAGATATTTTCTCCTAGTATTTAACTTCTACTTAAGTGACAGTGATTCTTGTTAGACGCACATACATTTCTAGTTAATAACTTTTCCTCTCCTCACCCTCCAACCAATTTCTCATTGAAATGAATCCTGCAATGGTCATTAAAGTAAAAATATGAATAGAAATTATGTGAATTGTGAAAGTTAATAGACAGAAATATATTAAAATAAAGTCAGAATGCCAGAGGAAGGGCTCACATGCCTTATGATGATAGCAGAGCCCACCAGGAAGAAGGAAGACTTCCTTTTCTTGCCTGGGAAGAGCTCAGCCAACGAAAGACTGTTAAACTCAGTTCCTCCTCTGCCCCCCTAAAAAGCCACTGCACTTTGAACTCTGGTACCTTCAATAGACTGTTTACTCTAGCCCTCCCAACTTTCTTCCTCTTTAAAAACATTCTCCTCTCCTGTGTCATGGGTATTAGCACACGGCCCACCATGGTAGCAGACCCCAACTTGCAATTCTTTGCTGATCCTGAGTAAACCATTATTTGTTGGTGAAATCACTGGTAGTCTATTTGTTTAGGTCAAGAGGATAAAAGCGTAATTTTCTCATTACTGAATTTTGTTGTGTGGTCTGAATTTCTAGTTGAAGTAGAATAATTGGAAAAGTCCAAAAATACATTTAAGGAATATGAATTTCAGTTTCTGGCTAGGCCTTTCTTTCACATGATCTGATATTGATTTGCAGAAGTGAAATGGATGGAGAAAAGAATTACAACCAATTTAGGTAATTAAAATAATTAAGCTAAGAAGGGAAATTTAACATTTGCTCCAGTTGCAATGTAGTAATTAATTCTCATTTGTGACATACATTGCTTAGCGTGAAATTAATACAGAACAGGGCTTTCTTCTTGTTTTATTTTACCTGAAACATTGGTGGCATTTAGTCATTTATTGATCATGCTCCTCATATCTTACAGGTTAAAATTTTTTAGTTGCCAAAAAGTTTATGTTTTGTATCAAATTATGATAATACTAAGTAAATGTATGGACAACTTTCTTTTTTATTTAGTATTATTGGATGATATTAGTCTTTGAAAGTCTGTTGGAATTCTTTTCATTGAATATCCTAAATATGAATATTCTAACTAGATATAACCATAGAAACTGAACTGAGGTTTTTAAGTGAATTCAGTATCCTCTGCTAAATTTGAAAGATCAGTTCTTCAAAAATATTTTCCTATGAAACTGTTAGTTTCCAAATAATGCAGGCCATTAAACTGGCTAGGTAATGGCTTTGAAACAGAACTGGATAAAGATCAGTGTTTGGCTATAATTTTTTTTTTTAAGTTAAAGAATGTTGTTTTAAAATGTCTTTGAAGAGTTATTTTTTTGAAAAGGTTAACGAATGTCTACGGAAGTGGGTTTAGCGTAACACCTTTAATTTTATCAAAAAATAAACTGATTTTAGTCATAAGATATGCAAATTAGCATCATAAAAGGTTAAAATTTGTCAAAGAAGCAAAGAGTGGCTATATGTCACAGAACTATGATGGACTCCCTGATTGTCGTTTTTAAATAGTCATTGTTGACTAAAGGGAAATGGCACATTAGTAAACATTCTGGGACCAAAGGGATACAATAATTGTGTCTTAGTCTGACTTCCCAGAGGAAACATGAAACTGATTTTCTTTACTTGAATCTCCAGCCTTAAGGTGGAGAGATGTGGCCTGCTCCAGTATCTGTGTTTATGAACGCTTCTTGCCTCAGATCACAGGGTGACTGCCATTTAAAACTAACTGCATGCTATACCTCCTTGGGAAAAGGCGTTTTAGAATTTCTTTTTCTTTTTCTTTTTTTTTTTTTTGTCTTTTTAGGGCTGCACCTGCGGCATATGGAGGTTCCCAGGCTAGGGGTCTAATCGGAGCTGTTGCTGCCGGCCTATACCACAGCCACAGCAACGCCAGATCCGAGCCACATCTGCAACCTACACCACAGCTCACGGCAATGCTGGATCCTTAACCCACTGAGCAAGGCCAGGGATCGAACCCGCAATCTTATTGTTCCTAGTCGGATTCGTTAACCACTGAGCCACGATGGGAACTCCATGGACAAATACTTCTAAAATTTGTATAGAAACTCAAAACCCCCACATAGCCAAACAATCTTGAAAAAGAAGAGCAAGTGTGGAGAGATCATCCTCCCTGATTTCAAACTGTGCCACGGTAATCAAAACGGCATGGTACTGGCATAAAAACGAACACATGGATCACTGTAACATAATAGAGAACTTAGAAATAAACCCATGCTTATATGGTCAATTAATTGACAACAAAGGAAGCAAGATGTACAGTGGAAAAAAGTCTCTTCAGTAAACAGTGTTGGGAAAAACTGGAAGGTACATGCAAAAGAATCAAACTGTACTACTTTCTCACACTATATACAGAAATAAACTCAAAGCAGATTAAGGACTTAAAAGTAAGACCTGAAACCACAAAACTCCTAGAAGAAAATCTAAGATGCATGTACTCTTGATGTTGATCATAGCAATTTTTCTTTTGGATCTGTCCTCTCAGACAAAAGCAACAAAAGGAAAAATAAACCTCTTATCTCTGGCAGCCATCCGTTTGTTCTCTGTATCTATGATGAGTGAAATAAGTGAGGACCATTGAAAGGTACTGACTTTTAGTTACAGAGTAAAGGAATCACAGAGCTGAAATATATAGTGTGGAGAATATGTCAATAATATTGAAATAATTTTGGTGACAGTATCTAGACATTGTGATGGTCTTTTGTAATGTATAGAAATATTGAACCATTATGTTAGGCATCTGGAAATGACAGGGTGTTGTAATTCAACTATACTTCAATAGAAATATTTATTTACTAGGAAAATAATAAATTTAAATAAATTATTAAATAAATTTAAAAGAAGTGGATTGTGTATCACAGTAATTTAGAATGATAGTATTCCTTTAAATTTAGTTCAGATTTGGTTCATGTATTTTGGGGGCCCTACGCTGTGTCAAGCAATTTGCTAGGCAGTTGGAGGTATAAAAATACAAAAATTAATAGAACTTAGTCCAGTCCTACAAGAATTAATAATGTGAGTGACATGGACTCCTAAAAAAGCAATAAAGCAAGCAATAGAATAAATTAAAATAACAAAAAGTGTGAATTACTAGATCAAAATGTGACAAATAAGGAGGCTTCACTTCATTTGGGATAGATTTTTTTTTTCCCAAGAGGAGAAAGAAAAGGGGATTCCCTGTGAGAAATATGATGTTTCAAGGCACAGAGCTATGACAGTTCATAAAGTGATTAGGTAACTGTGTGTTGTCCAGCTTGTGGTAAATTATACCATAGCTTGTTTACTACTTTTGATAAACTCCAAGGACTTGGTCATCTTCTTGTTCTTTATACTTTTTTTTATGATTCATCATAACTTTAAAATGTTTTTTCTTTTTTTTTAATGAATTTTATTTCAATTATAGGTGTACAAAAATCATCACAAGTCAATTTGATAGCATTTGCATCCCAAACCCTCAGTGCATCCCCCCACCCCCCAGATTGTCTTATTTGAAAAACCAAAGGTTTTCCAAAGTCTGTGAGTCATTGTCTGTTCTGCAAAGAAGTTCATTGTGTCTTTTTAGTTTCCACATGTAAGGGGTAGCATTGCGTGTTGCTGTCTAATTGTCTGACTGGTTTCACTTCGCATGATAATTTCTAGGTCCATCCATGTTACTATAAATGTTGTTATTTCGTTCCTTTTAATGACTGAGTAGTATTCCATGTACTTTATTTCTTATGAGTCTAGTAGTATAGCTCCTTTGCCACTCCCTGTATATGTGTTTAAAAGATACAGAATTATATTCACTGAATCTTGAATTAAAAATGATCCATTGCAGGTTCAATCCCTGGCCTCACTCAGTGAGTTAAGGACCCGGTGTTGCCATGAGCTGTGGTGTAGTTTGCAGACATGGCTTGGATCTGGCATTGCTGTGTCTGTGGCATAGGCCAGTGGCTACAGCTCTAATTCAACCCGTAGCATGGGAACCTCCATATACTGCAGGTGTGGCCCTGAAAAAAAAAAAAAGGATAAAAATTGACCCATGATGTCACCCATTTTTTTTTTTTTTTTTACTGGAATGCATTATTTGACTTTATAGATGTTACAATATTCATTAAGGATCTTGGAGCTGGATGGAGATACTGTTTATTGCCTAGTCAAAGAACTTCACTTGAGGATTGATTATACAGTTGAGCTAGAGATGACATCAGAACTTTACTTGGTGGCATTAAGTAAAGAGTGGATCTGAGTGTACTCACAGATGGCTTCAACTTGGAGGTCAAACTTTTAATCTGTGTACTTTTTAAATACTTCAGTCCCAAGATTATAGAAAGACCTGTGTTGTAGTTTTCAGAGAGTAGGTGTTCAACACCTGTTTGTGGGAAGAAGGAAGAGGTGTAGGAGATACCCTATCTCCACTGCATCAGAGGGAGTCATAAACATCTGCTAGACTGTTTACATTGTACCCTGGAAATAAAGGTAATGATAACAGAGTCCCTATTTCGGAATAATAAAATAACCTACCTGGCAGAATGCAAAATCCAACATGAAACTCCAGTCTAAGCTGTGGGATAGAGAGAGTTAACTGTTTAGAGAGGGAAGGCTTGAAAGAGTTGTTAGAAGTGGTTTGTAGTGTAGTCCAATAATTGTTGATTATAAAAGGCACTAGCTTTTCATTTCTGCTGGTGGATTTAATTAGTTTTAATGAATGTAAATCCTGTGGTCCTCTACAGCCCTGTTCACGTTCATTACTCACTAGACTATCTGGAGCTGGCTGTTTCAGAATTATCTATTATGCTTACGAAGAAGGGCTCGTGTCACTCACACAGCTTTAAGGAAGGAGAGTTTTCTTCCCTGGGGAATGAAATTTAGTCTACACGGAACATTTAACTTCAGTGTTCAGCTCGTATGCATGACCCCACAGGAGGCATGAGAGGAAGAATCACAGATGCAAGGCGGGCATAGACCCTGAATTTCATATACAGAGTAAAAACCAGAAATGCCTTTTATGATATTTTCCTTATTAATATCAGTGTTTATTATTGATTATAATGATGAAATTTGACTTCATTAAAAAAAAACTAGGAATAAGATTTTGGTCTTCAACTTAATGTGCCATATTGTGAGACCATTTTACAGGTGAGAGTATGTCCTTCCCTCTCTAAACAGTTAACTCTCTCTAGCCCACACCTTAGACTGGAGTTTCATGTTGGATTTTTGCATTCTGCCAGATCTGAGATGCATCTGCGACCTACACCACAGCTCATGGTCCTTAACCCACTGAGTGAGGCCAGGGATTGAACCTGTAACCTCATGGTTCCTAGTCGGATTTGTTTCTGCTGCGCCACAACGGGAACTCTGAAGCTTTTTTGGTTTGATGTGTCCCTTTTTCTTTTCCTTCTGCTTTCATTGCCTTTGCTTTTTATGTCAAATCCACAAAAATCACCATCAAGACCAGTATCCAGGAACTTATCGCTTAGGTCTTCACCTAGAAATTTTATGGTTTCAGGTCTTACTTTCAAGCTTTTAATCCATTTTAAGTTGATTGCTGTGTAAGACAGTGGTCATTTCTTTCTTTTGCATGTGACTTTCCAATTTCCCAGCATTGCTGTCCTTTCCCCATTATATATTCTTGGCTCCTTTGTCATAATTTTATTGACTATATATATGTGTGGATGATTTCTGGGCACGTTTATTTTGTTCCACTGATCTATGTGTCTGTTTTTATGCCAGTACTGTACTGTTCTGATTAAAATAGCTTTGGAATCAGGAAATATGATGCCTCCAACTTTGCTCTTCTTGCTTAAGATTGTTTTGGCTGAGATCTTCTTTTTTTTTTTCAATCCATATGAAATGTACAACTGTTTATTTCTGTACTAAGTGTCACTGGAATTTTGTTAGGGCTTGCGTTTAATCTGTGTCTAGTGTTTGGGATACTTTATCAACATGCTTATTACTTTTTAGTGCTGAGTAATATTCTATTGTCTGGATATTCCACCACTCATTTATCCGTTTACCTACTGAGGAACATCTTGGTTGCTTCCAAGTTCTGGCAATTATGAATAAAGCTGCTCTAAACATCTGTGTGCAGGTTTTTGTTGTATTTATTTTGATGGTGAAATTATCCTAGATTTGACGAGAGTCTCATCAAGCTGGCTGTATCTTCTAGTAAATAACATGATTTCTTGACTGCTTTCTTCTTTCTGGCATAAGAAGATGTTCCAGATGCATTTTGGATTCTATCCCTGGAATTCAGCCATTTCTCTAAGGACTCATAGTTCTTTTTAGTGGGAAAGGATATTTGGGAAACAAGATGTGTGATATTACATCCTCTTAACAAAGTCAAGTGTTAGAATGAGCTGTGATTATGGGAGCACATATTCTGAAAACTAAATTGTTTACTCTGAAGTAAAGTGTGCTTACCAGTTGCTTGAACCAAAAAGAATATATTTCATTAAGGAAATAAATAGAACTTAGAGTCGATTTTTAGTTTTAAAAGAAAGCATTATTAGAGCCAAGAAAAGGAAACTACAATTTCATAATCTGTGATTTCCTTACCAGTACACAGTGCTATTTTTGTGACAAGAAACTGTCATAGCCTCATGCTTTTACAGAATGGATGACCACAACTTGGCAGGGACAAAAGAGACTTGACGTATACTTATATTGCAGATAAATATTTGAGAAATGGAATATTGATGCAATTGATGAATTTAAGAAGAAGCAGTTGCTTCAGAATGGAAGGCGTGAACAATGGACAGGCCAGATCTGTGATGCAGCTAAGTCCAGAGGAAGCAGCAAAATATTGCACCCCCAATGGGGGAGGCAACTTAGGAGAGTTAGCTACCAAAGAATGAAATGTAGAAATGAAAAGCCCTATTTAGAAAAACTGACTATATTAAAATGTATAAAAATAAAAAGCAGGTTGCTTAACAAAGGACACAATCATACTGTGAGAACATTTATGGAAATAGCCTTTAAGATTCTAGGACTAAAATTATTAAATCAAAAATTTAGCATATTCTTTTATTTGAGATAAGGAAACTGCTATAGTAATACTCACATATATTAATGAAACTTATTAAGCCATATGGCCCCTCTTGGTAGGTGTGGGATGGAGGTGGGTGTTGTGGTCAGGGGTGGTTAAGAGTGTTACTTTGAAAACTCTGGGACTTCACCATGAGGAAGGACACATTTTCAGTTTTGACAGCATTCAGGATGTAACATTTCCAGCAAAAATGATAAAATACTTTGGTTCTGTCAAAATATGAACAATAATAATGCTGACTCCTGCAGAAAAAAAAAAAAAGGACCCAACATGTTGAGATCAGTTGGAGAAAAGCAAGCCATTGATTCATTCAGGCTTTTCTTTTTTAGCAAGTAGAGGAGGAAGGCAGTATTTTGAAGAACCTTTTGAGGAAAGCAAGGTGTAAATCAATGGATAATACCTGTGCTTAATGATTTTACTGGTAAGCAGTACATGAGCAACAATAAAATATTTTGTGCTGTTTGCTGTAAAACGGAGCACCGAACTTGCACATGGCACACAGGAAAAAAAAGTCTTTGGATCTGAAAGTAGAGGGATATAGATCCAGACAGAGAAGTCAGTATTCTCTGATCCCTCTGACTTGAGGGGCTGCCTCTATTCCTTAGTAAATTGAAGTTACAAGTTGCTCTTATAACTTTATATAGCCTATTTGCATTTACACGTAAGGAGTTGTGTTCAATTCTTGTTATACAAGGAGGTTGAAGGCCTTTGCAGAAGTTATTTGATGGATTTCACCCTGGAAGCTATGACTGTTACCATGGAAAGCTGTTTGGAGATGGGTTGACTCTAACTTGGTATTAACTTTGGATGTCCAGTTCCAGGATTTTGTGAATAGCACAGTAAAGGCACAGGTGTGCTTTTTGCAGGATGAGAATGCTCCAGTCTTGAGTTGGACTCATATGATGTGCTCAGTGCTGATTAGAACACAGGCACCAGGGTAGCAGTTTGTTCTGAGAAGTGTTACGGGTCACATGGGGATACTCATGTTTCTCCCTTCTAAAATTCACATGTGAAGCCTTAATCCTCAAAATGATGGTATTTGGAGAACGGGCTTTAAGGGGCTAATTTGCAATAGATGAAGTTACAAACGGTGAGGTCTTCAGGATGGCACAGTAGTTTATGGTTCCTAGTGGGATTCGGTAACTGCTGCGCCATGATGGGAACTCCCAGGATGGCATAGTAGCTTTATAAGAAGACAGTTTGCTTTTTCTCTACCATGGGAGGACACAGAAACAAGACTGCACGCCAGCCTTTTCCAGAAGTTATAAAAGCAGAAAGCAGAGTTAGTTGAAGAGAAGGAAAAAAGAAGGTAGATTTAATTTATTTATTTACAGCCATACCTGTGGCATGTGGAAGTTCCTGGGCTAGGGGTTGAATCAGAGCTGCTGCTGCTGGCCTCCAATATAGCCACAGCAACTTGAGATCTGAGCCGACCTATGCCTCAACTTGAGGTAACTTTACCCCAGATTCTTAACCTACTGATCAAGGCCAGGGATCAAACCTGCATCCTCACAGACACTATGCTGGGTTCTTAACCTACTGAGCCACAACAAGAACTCCAGAAGGTAGAATTTATTTTATTTTTTTGTCTTTTGTCATTTTGGGGCCACACCCGTGGCATGTGGAGGTTCCCAGGGAAGGGCTCTAATTGGAGTTGTAGCCGCAGGCCTACACCCCAGCCACAGCAACGCCAGATTCGAGCCGCGTCTGCAACCCACACCAAGGCTCACGGCAACACCAGATCCTTAACCCACTGAGCAAGGCCAGGGATTGAACCTGCAGCCTCATGGTTCGTAGTCAGATTCGTTAACCACTGAGCCATGAAGGGAACTCCTCTTTGTGATTTTTGGATAGCATTTCCTAAATAGTTGTATTTGCAAGGAAATTGTTTTTTATCCTCTGGGAAAATGGGGATGTCTGTATCCAAGTCCCCCAAAATCATTCCTGATGCTGCTTTCTGAAAATAATGACAGCAGCAGCAAACTATTACTTGTAAATATTACTGGCTGACTCTTGACAGTGACTTACTACGTTTTCAGGAGCTACCTTGACTCTGTCCTCATGAAGGGTTTACAAGGACCCTGGGATGAAATTAATAAAGAGACTCAGGGCAAGGAGATGTGGGGTTATGGGGGTTATTGTGCTAGGGATCCCCACCGTGCTCCTGGAAGGTCACCTGGAAGGTCATCAAGACCTGAGAACATGCATCCTTCTGCTGGCTGACCAAGAGTCTTCCTCTGGGAGAAGGGAGAGTGACAAACTGTTTATGGTGCCAGCTGGAAGTCGCTAAAAGGAATGTCAGAAACTGTCTTCCTCACTGGATCTACAGGGAGTTGTCACTTTCCACCACTGGAGTGACTCTCTTCATGGTCTCCGTCTACTAAAAATAAATGCTATCTTTGAGACAATAGCCCATTCGTAGATGCCAGCTGGAGACTAGCATGCCCAGGAGCTGTACCTTGGAAGGGACAAGGGTGTGGGCAGGGTCAGGAACATTTGGAGGATGGAGTGAAGGGATCAGGAAGTAGCAGCTTCCCATTGCCCCCACCTCAGCAGAGGACTTTAGATTCTGGGAGGCGATGAAGGTGGGATCATGACTTTGTGGTGCTAACTCTTTATAGCCATTGACTTTGCCTGTATTAAAGTGATACTGTCAATGAGCTAGCCAAATCCTGGAGATTTGTACGAAGCAGACCATCGCTGAACTTCAAAAGGAAGCTTTTGAAGTTTTCTAAATCCTAGTTGACAGTTATTTTCATCTCCTGGGAAGAAAGCATGGTCTATAGTACACCTACACTAGACTAGCCACACTTGTTGAAATGCTTCGTTTCAACAAGGCCTTTCTCCAATTCAAAGGTGCTATCACACAGTCAGGTTTATGTATTTTTCTGCTCCATGGCTTGACATAACCCCTGGGTCTTTCTCTTTAGTTTCAGAGAACATAGGACAGGCTCTTAAGAAGTCATCACAGTAATATTGAGTGGTGTTTTGGTCTGTGATCTTTTAAATTGGAATGGAGACTACTGATTTCAAAATGAGTCATAGTTCCCTCTTTTTTGGAAGAGATGCCTTTTTCTTAAAATTCATCATTTTATGAGTATGCGTAGCACCTAAATATCTATGAGTTTGTAGCAGTTTTTGTTGTTTTATTTTTAACTGTATAAGACCCAGCTGTTATCAGGTGAATTGTTAGTATTTTCACTTTCTATGACTCCAGTGTTTGGTTCTTGCAGGACTGATCACATTGTTTTTATAGTGATATATATACCATGCCCAAAAAGTAACATGTCTCTGCATGACTTAATATTTCACATAACATTACGATCATGTACCACTCTGAAGTTATGTACAAAAAAAGATGAAACAATAATTTCATTGAATACAGTACATTTTCTTCCCAAATAAATTGATTTCAGATGAATTCCCTTCATGTCATCCACCCTGCTGGGCCCGGCTGCTTGCTGGGAACCCCAACTAAGTGGGAAGGAGGCTGTTGTTGTTTGGTGGCAAATTTATTCAACAATTTCAACAAACATTTATCAAATGCATAGTCTGCGCCAAATAGAATACTCTATGCTAGGCATACAAAGGGGAGTCGGGTGGAGGCCTTGCTTCTAAGAAGTTCACTGTTGAGTGAGGCCAGGGAAGCGTTTATAATGAAGGGCAATGTCACATGGTAAGTGCTGAGTTAGTGACCAGGCCCTGGGCACGCAGGAAAGGACATAGTCTGTTTCCTTGGGTGACATTTGCACAGGGCTTTGGTTCTTGGCAGATGGAAATCACAGAATGCATGTTTCAGGCAGAGGTGAAAAATAATAACAGCATCCTGTAAACTCTAGGATACCTGCTGGATATCTGGCTATAGCGGGCCTTTGAAGCTGGACCAGGAACAGAGATGAGGCTTTAAACCCTCCTGTAAATTTGTACAAAACTAACCTTTATATAATGTCTTCTCATAGACCAAGTGCTTTTCCATTAATTAGGTTATTTACGCCTCACAAAAGCCCTGTGTGATAAGAATCAGAGAAATCCCTCTGTGTACAGACTTCCAATTATAAATTTGTCCTAATCCTAATGGAGTTACTCTGAAGAGTAAGGGAATATCAATTTTTCTACCAATGGATGAGGATGGCGGTTGTTCAGTATCTTTCTGTGTTTGCAGCTACTCTGGTCTCTGTAGTTGCTCGTGGTCAACTGTATATGTATTCTCTGGGCTTAGTTTTGAGGGTTTTCTTTTTCTTTGGGAGGGGCACACCTGAGCTATAGGTAAGTTCCCAGGCTAGGGGTCAAATGGGAGCTCCAGCTGCCAGCCTACACCACAGCTATAGCAACATGGGATCTCAGCGCATATGTGACCTACACCACAGCTCACGGCAACAACAGATCTTCAACCCACTGTGTGAGGCCAGGGATCGAAACTGCATCCTCATGGATACTAGCTGGGTTTGTTGCTGAGCAACAATGGGAAATCCAGTTTTGAGAATTTCATGATATTATGTGGATTAAGTGCAAAGGCAGAGGTAATGCAGTCAATATCTGTTAAGTGGAGGCTTCTGGTGGCCCTGTCCTGTTGCCTTGGTTCAGTTAAATTTTTTTTTTTTAATTGAAGTATAGTTGATTTAAAATACTATGTTAGTGTCAGGAGTACAACACGATTCAAAATTTTTATGGATTATGCTCCTTTTAAAGTTATTATGAAATCTTGGCTATATTCCTTATGCTGTACAATATGTCCTTGTAGCTTATTTATTTTGTGCATAATAGTTTTTAACCTCCTAATCACCTTCATCTATGTTGCTCTTCTCCCCTTCCCTCTTTCCACTGGTAACCACTGGTTCATTCTCTATATCTGAGCCTGTTTCTGTTTTGTTAGACTCATTTGTCCTATTTTTTAGATTCCACATACCAGTGATTACCTACAGTATTTGTCCTTCTTTGTCAGACTTATGTTGTAGAAATACATTAGCCTTGCAAAATCAAACCCTTCCCAGAGTTCCTGTTGTGGCTCAGCAGGTTAAGAACCAGACACAGTGTCTGTGAGGAGGTAGGTTTGATCCCTGGCCTCAGTCAATGGGTTAAGGATCTGGTTGCTGCAAGCTGAGGTATAGTTTGCAGATGTGGCCCGGATCTAGCATTGCTGTGGCTGTGGTTGGTGTAGGCTAGCAGCTGCAACTCTTATTCTACTTCTAGCCTGGGAATGTCCTTATGCTTCAGGTGCAGCCATAAAAAAAAAAAAAAAAAAATCAAACTCTTCTTTGGCCCTTGGGGTCAAAACACAGGTGAACTTGAAGCTTCACTTGTCGGTGAATAAAGAACTATAGGATATTAACTATTATTTTACATATGAGAACCTGAGTCTCAGGTGACTTTTTAGAGATCCCAGAAAATTGCCAAGGCTGCAGTCGGCTGAAGATGCTCACTCACCCAAGGGTATCAAGTCCCAATTCTTGGAACTCAAATGTTACCTTATTTGAAGAGAAGGTCTTTGCAGATGTCATTGTATTGAGAATTTTGAGAGGAGACTATAATTCTGGAGTATCTAGGTGGGCCCTAAATACCATCATATGTGTCTTTATAAGAGAAAGGCAAAGATAGGTGACACAGATGCACCAAAGAGAAGGTAAACTGAGGTTGGGGCTGAGACAGATGTGACCACAGCCAAAATATGACACAGCTGTCAGAAGTGAGAAGAGGCAGGCGTGGAGTCGGCCCTGACCCTGCTGGCACATTGTTTTTAGATATCTGATCTCCAGAACGATGTAAATATCTGTTGTTTTAAGCTACTTGGTTTGTGGTAGTTTGTCACGACAGCCTTAGGATACTAATATAGAGGACTGGCTGTCACCCACTCGGAAAAGAAAAATTCCACCTGGGTCAACAGACAATCTTGTTGGTATCCTCCATCCTTGGCAAGTTTCCTTTATGGAGAACTCGCCCTTTCCACCCTCAAATAGCCTTCATGAAAGTCCGTTCAGAGGTAGAGGAGCGGTCATGCCTTCCAGTGACCAGCTCAGGAAGGAGTCAGGGCTGGACATCCAGGGATCACCACGTTAGAACTTGGCGCATATCAGGTTTTGCTATGAGCCCACCGTCATCCATTGATGGTTCTCTGAACCACCATCAGTAAGACTTTAAAATGAAAAAAAGACATCTTAAGTTTATTTCAGCAGATCAAAGGTTGGGGAATTTCCCAAGAGCCTAATTTGGGGGAGAAAGTCCAAAGTTAGAACTAGAAATATCCCTCCCTCTTCACTCTCTCTCTAGCCTATGCATGACCACAGGCACCGCATGTCAAACAGAACAAGCCACGCCCCCACCCCAACACACACACCACTACACTCCAACACACACACATAACTGTGCACACAGCTATGATGAGAACAAGGACAAAATGCTACTAAAATTACCTTGTAGCCACTGAAATGTCCATCAATAGATAACTGGATAACCAAATTGTGGCACAATGTGCAATGGAATACCACTGGGCAATGAAAAGGAAGAAACTACGGACAGAGGCGACACCATGGATGAATCTCAATGTTATTAAAAGTAACCAGACTTAAGTGTACAGGCTGTATGACTCCATTTACACTAGTTCCCCATTATCCATGGGGCATACGTCCTAAGGCCTCCAGTACCTGCAACTGCAGAGAGTGCTGATCCCGATATGTGTTACGTGTAGTCCTGTATTAATAGGCACGTAGCGTGTACAGGGTGGATATGCTAGACAAAAGGCTGATTCATATCCTGGGTGGGAAAGAGAAGGATGGCATGAGATTTCATCACCACTCAGGATGTTGCACAATTTACAGTTTATGAATTGTTTATTTCTGGAATTTTCCATGTATTATTTTTGGAACCAGTCCACTAAAACATGGGAAGCAGAACTGTGGATAAAGGAGGAACTACTGTGTATGAAATTCTAGACCAGAGGAAATAAAGCCATGGCAAGAATGGATTGGTGGCAGCTTGGGGCTAGGGATTAGGGGGTTGAATGCAAAGACGCATGAAGGAACTTTTAGTGGGATGGGAATGTTCACATCTGGTTGTTGTATTGATTAGGTGACCACATGGTTGTACACATTTGTCAAAACTTACTGGACCTGTGCACATAAAAGAGATGCATTTTATGGAATGTAAATTATACCTTAATAAAGCAAATCTAAGGAAGAAAACTACAAGATCTTTAGTGCTACTTTTGGCATGGATGTTCTCACTGAATTATATTGGGTGAAAGCTCAATCATTTAATGTTATGGCGTAACCATTTCCTTATATATTTAAATTACTGATATAATGTGAAATGTTAGATAGGAGACAGTAACAATAGGTTTGATAATGCCCCCAAATTAGAAAACTTTGTCTATGTAAATTCTAAGTTTGAATTGTTGATGTATTTTGAATACATCCCCTTTAAAAAAATTCTCAAAATGTAGTTTGTCATTAGGTAACACAAATTGCGGATGTTGAATAAGAAATAACTCACGGTAATTGAATATGTCATATGCATAATTATATGGTACATTATGCACCAATCAATTGACAATACAGCCAAATAGTACATCATATAGGACACAAACACTGCATTTAGACCAGACAATAATGAGGTAGAAGCCTTGTGAAACATGACATGCTTTCATTAATGTTTACAATGAAACAACCTTTCTGTTATGGTATCTATCACTTAAATGAGTATTACAAGGGTAGGATTTTTTCACTTTTCATCTAGCTTGTATGTTTAAGGATATTTGGTATTTAAACTTTTAATATTTCTTAAAAATCCAACTGTATAATAACCATTGGGATAGATCTAATGAACAATCACACAACTATTAAGCAAACTTAGATAACTGATTAGTGGCTTCAAAATATTTTATATTTTTTAATTTAATTTTTTTTTTTTTTAAGCTACACCTGTGGCCTGTAGAAGTTCCCAGGCTAGGGGTTGAATTGGAACTGCACTTGCTGGCTTAGACCACAGCAGTGCCAGATCTGAGCCACATCTGTGACCTATGCCTCAGCTTGTGCCAATGATGGATCCTTAACCCACTGAGCAAGGCCCAGGGATTGAACCCACATCCTCACGAATACTAGTTGGGTTCTTAACCCACTGAGCCACAATGGGAACTCCTATTTAACTTTTTCCTGAAATGCTCCATTTGCCTAGTATTATTACTCTTTCTTCTCAACATGTTCTATTACAATTTCCCTTTACTTAGCTAACATTGACACACTCTTGTTCTGGTAAAATGACCAGCTGCTTGTCAAGACACAATATAACCATTCCAACTTGCTCATTTCCCTATCTTTAAATTATTTGATTTTCCTCAGCATTTTCTTTGCTATTTATTATGTGCTTCCAGCAATCTGATCTTTTATGGAATTTCTAGAAGTATAAGGATCCTTTCAGAATGAGATATTTGCACTTGAAACCCTAGACTATTCCTTTAGAATACAATTAATTAATGCAGTACACACACATACACAGGTATTTTCTTATTTAAGATCTCAATGGAGGAATAACTAGAAACTGAGGAAGTGTGTATGAAATGTTAGAAAGCTGAACAGAATGCAGTGGTAGAATGATATATCTATGTTAGGAAGGCAGCAAGCTAAGAAGCACTGCTCTCAAAATAAACTTGGTATCTATTCTTAACTCACTTAAGTACTTTGACCCATTAAAGGAGGCCCATTGGACTGCAGGCAGAAAGAAAATAGGAGCATCAGGTATTTGATAAACCTGGCTGCTTCCTCTGCTTTTAAGAGTCAGACCTTTCAGAGACTGGATAAATCAGAATCTGCAAAGAACAGAGGCAATCACATTTTATAGGTGCTAGGATCAAAAGCTTTCTCCTTCAGGGAAAAATTGCTCTATTATTTTCCATTTCTAGCCTTAAGGTTTGAATTCAGATTGATTCTCCTGTGAGTGTAGTCTGGCTGGAGCCTTCTGCAAAAAGGATTTCGCTTACCTTATTCCTTTATGTAACTTTGGGGCTCTAGCAGTGGCTGCAGAATTTAGGACCTCAGTAGAGCAACTGCGGAAACATCCCTGGGGTGTATAATTGTCTCTTCGGCTATTTTAGTCTTCATCTCCCTCAACATAGAGATTTATGGGCTATTATGGAAAATTCTGGAAATGAAAAGTGTGTGTGTGTATGTGTCTGTGTGTGAGAGAGGCGGAAAGACAGAGAATGAGAGAAGTAAAAAAATCACCTAGTTTGTTGAAAACATATGAAAATATGTCCTCAGCATTTAATTTAATTCCACGTGTTTGTGTCTTCATTTACACTGAGTCATTGATCAAAATCATGACTAATAATTGTGCTATAAAAGCCACATATTTTCTCATTAGAGACAAATTACATTTGTAGCCTTTTATACGTGACTTAATTTTTTTTTTTTTTAAGGGCTGCACCCACTGTATATGGAGGTTCCCAGGCTACGGGTGGAATGGGAGCTCCAGCTGCCGACCTAAACCACAGTCACGGCAACACAGGAGCAGAGAGCTGCATCTGCGACCTACACCACATCTCATGGCAATGCCGGATCCTTAACCCCCTGAGCGAGGCTAGGGGTCGAACCCATATCCTCATGGATACCAGTAGGATTCATTTCCACTGTGCCATGATGGGAACTCCCGAATAGTTCTTAAAGTTAGCGAAATAAGAAGACAGTGATTGTCACCTTGCTTAGGTCATGCTTTAAAGTACTAGGCTTCGGAGTAAAAACTTCCAGAGGATGTTTTCTCCTTAATTACAAGACAGCAGACTACCAGGAAGGAAACTCTTCTTCTAGAATCGCCTGGGTGTACAAGACAGGGGATGATATAGAGGGCACTGTGTCTTTTTCATCTGAGTGTTCGGCAGAAGTTCCTGTAATCAACAAGTCTTGGATCAAGACTTTACTTCTAACCTAAGAGGAAGTTAAATATGATTGTTACTCAATTCAGGGCCCCAAAGTGGCAACATAGCTCAGAATAGGAGGAAGGACCAGCAAAGATGTTTCAATTATTCCTTCTCTTGATGAGGTCAGAAGATATCTGATAGGGATGTAGGGATTGACTTTTAGTTAGATTTTTCCAAGTGACAGTCACTGTGCTCTATCCTGTGACGTAGGTACTGTGACCTCTTTTGTATAGTGAACAAATAATCATAGAGGCTTTAAGTGATTTGTCCAATAAAACCACTTTTATGTGACAGAGAAGTAGGTTTCGGTTTTGAGCTGCCTGATTCCAAACTTTTTCTCATAATAACTTTACTCCAGTAAACCACAGTAGTTTAAAGTTTGTTGGTAGCTCGTGGATGCAGAAATATCCCCACCTCCCTGAAGAAAGGACTGGGGTCTCTTATTCTGAGGCCCATAATTGGCCTGAATGATCTGTGTGGTTATTTTTACAGGCTCTAAAATAACTTGAGATTGACAATGTTATAGTTTATTTAATCAGTATACTCCCTTGAATAACATTACATTAGGCTGGGTTTCTTGGGAAGTTGTAAAATTTAAACCTAAACAGAAGACCTTAAATATTATCTGACTAGATCCTCTCATTTTGTAGAGTAAAAGCTTTCAGAGTTTTTGTTTGGTTATAACATTTGTGAGCTTGCCTGAGTCTGCTACTGTGTGTTTGCATGTCTATGTTGGAGGTGAAAAGGAGATTGTCACATTCCTTGGGAGAAAATATAATTGCATTGCATCTGAGAGATTCCCATTGCAAGGAAATGGGAATCTATAGACTGTGAGCAGAATTAACGTGAGTCTGCTTCTTCATTTATACTGAGTCAAGCAAAATCATGACAATTAATATTCTGTAAACTTCGTATGCTTACTTAGTAGAACCAGAATATTTGCAGCCTGTATTACACCTTTCTGTATGTGAATTTAATTTTATTTTAGCTCACTGATTTTCCAATTTCTTCAAGTGTGGGAATCTTTTTTTAAATTAAAAACATTACTGGAATCCCCAAGTTAGTATTTTAGCATTCACTAATTGAGAAAATACACAATTTCAAAAATTTACTTTTAACTCAATAATCCTTTTAAATACCTTTGTATTTCATGAATGTCAAAAGCATCTCCACACAATGATTGTACTACATAATATGTAACAGAGCTATTGATTCGGTATATAAGCAATATTTGATGTGCATATGGATTTTTCAGGTTGCCATGATACCACTTCATTCATTCATTTATGCATTCATCACCTTAACTTTTCATTTAACATGTATTGACAGAGCACTGGCGACATTCTAGACTCTGTGAAAAGCGGTTGCTATACAGAGGCAGACAAACAGGTTGGTTCATGACTTAGAGTTTTTTTTGATGGGGGCTGGGGGGCTGTACCTGCAGCATATGGAGGTTCCCATGCTAGGGGTTGAATTGGACCTGCAGCTGCTGGCCTTTGCCACAGCCACAGCAACACCAGTTCCTTAACCTACTGAGTGAGGCCAGGGATTGAACCAGCATCCTCTTGGATACTCGTTGGGTTTGTTACCACTGAGCCACAGCGGGAACTCCCTGACTTAGAGTTTTGAGAATCAAATGTAGAGGAGTTACTGTTGAGGCTCAGGGGTAATGAACCTGACTAGTATCCATGAGGATGTGGGTACGATCCCTGGCCTCACTCGGTGGGTTATGGATCCAGTGTTATTGTGAGCTATGGTGTAGATCGTAGATATGGCTTGGATCCCAAGTGGCTGTGGCTGTGGCTGTGGCCAGTGGCTACAGCTCTGATTTGACCCCTAGTCTGGGAAATTCCATATGCCACAGGTGCAGCCTTAAAGAGACAGGAAAAAAAAAAAAGAGAGATTCAAATGTACAGTGGACGAGGTTCACGAGGTACCAGAAAGGCATTAATCCTTGTACTCTGTCTCCTTTAGGGTTCTGAGAATACTTCTTGAGCCAGTGACTCACCTGAGTTTTGAAGGTTGTGCAGATTTAGGGAAGTTACAGGAGAATGGCTACAGTGCTCAGGGAGCCATTGGGCTGCAGGCCCAGCTCAGCTCCAGAGCTGTTTCCTATGGAGTAATAGAAGCATGTATTATAATCTCATTATTCTCCATTGAATGAATGACGTGGAATAGTTGGGATTAGTTTAAAACATCTTTCAAGACCCTGGTGAAGGCGTGGGGTTTTCAGTGTAAAGGACTTAACACCGCACACATTCTTACAATGGGAGCCTAAGTGTGGATTCATTGAGTCTGAGCCCTGGACCCATCACACGTGCTTCCTCCAAAGGGTAAATGTCCTGCTGAGACACATCCCACAGGTAAAGGTTAGCCTCCCCTTCAAACACCTGATAGAACTCTCTTACAGTCATTTATTTATTTAACAAATGTTTAATAGGTGACTCCTTTGCACTAGACACTCTTTAGGTACTGGGGTTACATGAAAGTCCCTGCCCTCAAAGTTTCTGTTTTAGCAGATAGGAAGAAAAGTATGAACACGATACATATAAGGTGGCAAATCAGTGTATGAAGATAAAGCATTTTAAGCATAGGAGAAGGATGGTGGGGGTGGGGGAGATGCTGTTGAGTACAAAGTGAAGTGTGCAGGTTAGGTGTCTCTGACTGGTAGATATTTCAGCTGAGACCTGGAAAGAGTAGGAAGGAAAGTTCTATAGCTTCCTGGCGGCAGAGTCTACCCTTGCCACTCATATTAAGTCAGAGAGAATAATAAATATGACCCTTCCGTTTCTATTTTGAGGCCTGCCCTCCAAGGTCACATCTTCTGCCCATGATTTGCCACTTCCTAGGGTGACTGGCTGTGTTAATGTTTATTGCATTCAAGAGAAAGCTGAAGGGAGGAATTAGTTGGTAAAGGGCTTTTGACCCTTATCTAGCTTCTAAGAAATCTCTCCGATTGGTCCACTAGTTTCAAATGGTTGCTGACACCTCTAATAAATTATTATGACCTTTGCTACTTTAAGGACAATTTTTTGATCTCACAGTGTGGTTTCATATATTATTTTTTCAATGTTCTTGTCCCCTAAGACTATCGGTGGAATCCATAGAGCGTACCTGTTTGTCACTAGGATCTGCTCAACAAAGAAGTTTCTCTCACTCTGGGTATATAGTAGGATTATTTTTGTCTGCTGGCTTGAACTTAGCCTTAGTCCATGTGACGTCATTTGGACAATATAATGTGAGTGAAAGGGATCGATGTGTGTAATTCCACGAAAAAGCTTTAAGAGCCGTTGTATAATGCACCGTGGTTTTCCCTGCCTCAGATCATGGAAACATTTTTTCAGAAAGTCTTCTGTTAGCTGGGTTCCTGAGCGATAAAGTTGAGAAGAGATCCCCAGCTTATATATGATGGAGTGGGCAATACGTACACCTTGTGGTTTAAAGCCATTAGACTTTGGTGTTTTTCGTTGGCTTGGTTTGACTTCGCTTACCCTGGCTGATTCAGTAGGGGAGAGAGGGCGTGGTTTTGTCACATGCACAAGGCTAGGAGTATCCAGTTTGGCATATTTACCTACAGAAGCTGACCTAGGAGCAGTATTCGCCACACACACAAAAGAAGGAGAGGATGAAAAGATGAAAGTAGAGCTAGAAAAGAACTGGAGGTGAAGTCCAGGAGCAACTGAATCCTATATTAAGCTGAAGACACTGAATAGTATCTTTGATCCTTACCTTGCGGACATGGAAATGAATGGGGTGTCTCTTAGGATGCTGGTAAAGTCAGGCATTTAAGAAACAATAGGCATGTAGCAGAATATTTGTTTTCTTATGGAATCTGCTATCTTGTGCTAGGATTAGGGTGGCAACTGAAATCACCACTGAGGGATGGGCAAGGACCTTCTTCTCTAACACAGCCCATGCTCCGATAAGGGGTAATGCATTGAATGCTTTACATTTGGTCTTTCAGAAGCACTCTGTAGCCTTCTGTATGCTCATCGCTTCACGGGGGAATATGACCTCTAGGCGTTGCCTTGATCTCTGGCTTTTGATTAAGTTTGGGCAATGGGAGGCCCCCTCAGTCGATCAAGGGTAAAAGGAGAATGAAGCAGCTTTCCCTGGTCTGCTGGCTCTCTCCCTGCCAAGATGCCAAGGGGTTAGTTATAACCTTCTACCCGAAGTCCCAGCTCCTGGCAGAGACCCTCTCCAGACAGACCTTTTCTCAATATGCTGGAACCGCTCCCTCTTGTCATTCCTCTGGCTGAAGTGTAATAGTAGCACCCTGCTGTTTCTGGTCTGGACACTGCACCTTTCCTGTTGGTTCCCCTAAGCCTTGTCTACAACTTTGTAAATGGCGGCTTTAAGGAACTGCCCTTCATGACTCCATTTGAGAGTACCGTCTGTTACCTACCACTTGTCTGACTAGTAGAGGCACCTATTTTCTTATTCTTTTCCACTTCTTTCTGTTGGTTCCACCATCTCTAGTGTAATCATCCATCAGGGTAGTCCTTGACCTCATCTTCGAGAGACTTATGATTCTCAAAGTCAAAGTTGTCATTTATTCTGTGGGCTGTCATGGTGGTCTTCATAGGACTCCCTGAGTTCTGCCTGGATATCATAAAAGTTTTGAGGTGGGAATGCAAATTATGCCCTCACTGGGATCTTTGTTATTTTTTAAATTTCCATTTATAGTTCTAAATGCCTAAGTAAAAAAGTAGTCATTGTAGAAAACATTTCTAATTTTTCTGCACATAATGAGCTAGTCATTGCCAACACTTACGGGTAGTGCATATTATACATTGGGTACTATTTTAGGTGTTATGCATGTATTAACTAAAAAAACCCCCAAAAAACCCTGAAATACTGTGTACAGAGACAAAAATAATTTTGTTGTACATCTTTTGATTTTTCTTAAGCAATATCACACAATTATTTTTAACCAAAAAGGATCTCATTATGTATACTATTTTGTAATTTACTTTTTTTACCTAAGATATATGTGAACATTTCTCTAGGCCAATATAATCTACATCATCACTTTTAATAGAAGAAATTTTTTTCATTTTATATTGTATTTATATATTCTGTTATTGTTGCATATGTGAAATTATTTCCAGTTTTTTTTTACAATAGTAATAATGTTACGTAATAATGAGCAAAGTGGTGATAACCATCCTTATATACAACACTTTGTCACGTTTCCTTTTTTTTTTGTCTTTTTAGGGCCGCACCTGTGGCATATGGAGGTTCCCAGGCTAGGAGTTAAATTGGAGCTATAGCCACCAGCCTACACCACAGCTCACAGCAATGCCAGATCCTTAACCCCATGAGCGAGGCCAGGGATTGAACCTGCATCCTCACGGATGCTAGTCAGATTCATTTCCACTGAGTCATGATGGGAACTCCTTTCTTTTTTTTTTCTTCTTCACATTTCTAATTATTTCTTTAGGACAAATTTCAGTGCCTGAAATTACTGGGTGAAAGAATATGAGCTTTCTTAAACTTTTGTAAATATTGCTAAAGAACCCCACTGAGACCTGTATCAATTTTTCCTTATATCAAGTGTAATATTGTTTATCTACCCTACCCAAAGATATTCTCATTGTTTATTTTGGTTTTTCTCAATAAGTTTGAAAAGTATCTCTCTTCATTTCTTCAATTCCTAGTGAGACTGAGAATATTTAGACTATTTGAAAATGTTAATTGTGGAGTTCCCTGGTGGTCTAGTGTTTAGGGCTCGGCACTTTCACTGCCCTAGCCCAGGTTCAATCCCTGGTCTGGGGATTGACATCTTGCATCACCACACTGCATGTTACAGTCCCCAGAATGTCAATTGTTATTTCTTATTTTGTGAACTGTTTCAATGCCCTTTGCCTAATTTCTACTAGAGTATTTGACCTCTTGCTATTGAGTTTTAATGTATGTATTTTTAATCAATGTTATACATGCATGTAGTTCAAGGAGTCACTAACTGCATGGTTTAGGAAGAGAGTCCGATTTCTCCTGTTCTTCATTTCCTCTTCCTCAGAGGCAACCCCTTTCAATACTTTGAGTTGATTCTTCTGACATTTATCTCTACCTCTCTAAAACATGCTAGGCAGTTGATCTTCCGCTATGGAATATGAAGATGAAGCTCCTTTCTACCATTTTTTCCCCAACACGCATAGGCTCATATCTCCATTCTCACCCTATATTTACATCATCATTGGGGTTAACTAAGCATTCATTTTTTTTGCAAAATTATGGATATACATCTTTAGAGATGATACATGTTAATCTATGATTAATTTCCTTTCTGGCTTAATTTTTTTGTTTTTTCTGGGTTGCAAGTCTTTTTTAAAAATCTTGTCTTTTTTCCTTTATTTGCTTAGTTTTCTGTGTATTCATCAATAGCTCAGCTTCAGATTATCTTCCAAGTTCCTAGTCTCATTTATATTAGGTTTTCTATAAAATTCATCCTCTTTCTTTGCCAGGGAGTCAACCTACTGTGGTATAGACTGGTAATAGTCTACGCTGGGGTGCAGATAGAGTTCTGGGCTCTCCCTTATTCTCAGCTCTGTGACTTCTTTCCCTTTTATTTGGTGTTTCATCTCCTGTGCATACCTCTTTTTGAGTTTATTCACTCTTTTCTGATTGAGAGCTCCCTTTGTACTTTCCAAAGTGCATGCGGTTAAAATTTTAGATTTTAAAGTCTGCTAATGCCTTTATTTTTCCTACACACTTGACTGGATGTTTGGCTTGATAGAGAATTCTAGGCCGTAGATAATTTCGTGAAGAATTTTCAAGCATTGCTTCCATTGACAAATCTGAAGCTATTCTCTCTCCTGATTACTTGGCTGAATCTGCTTTTTCTCTCTGGACCCTGGAGGGATCTCCTTTTCGTTTCCAGTGTCTGAAATTTTACAGTGATTTGCCTTGGTGAAAGTCTGTTTTTGTGCAGTGCTGAGAACTTGATGAGTCCTTTTAAATGGGACACACGTACTTCAGTTTTGAGCATGCTGGACAGTTTAATACTTTCTACCTCTCTGTTTTTTCTTTTTGGGGTTTTCCTCTTTGATTATTGGACTCTGTGAACTTTATCATTCTCTTGTTTGCTTTTCTGTTTCTCATTTTTCCATACCTTTGTCTTTTATTTTTTGTTTGTTTTTAAATCTCCTTTGTCTGATTTCTTGAAATATACCCTTCCAACTTTTCTTTATTATTTACTTGTATATTATTACTATTTGCTTTTTAGGGCTGCAGGTGTGGCACATGGCAGTTCCCAGGCTAAGGGTCGAGGCCCCTAGCTGCACGCCTTCACTGCAGCCCCAGCAACACAGGATCCAAGCCTCCTCTCTGAACTATATCACAACTCATGGCAATGCCAGATCCCCAACCCACTGAGCGAGGCCGGGGATCAAACCTGCATCCTGGTGGATACTAGTCAGATTCGTTTTGGTGTACCACAACAGGAACTCCCCCAACTTTTCTCATGAGTTTTTTAAAAAAATGTTATTATATTTTAAATTTAAAGCCCTCTCTCTCTTTTGTCATTCGTTGAATTTTTCATATCACATTCTATTTTCATTTATAATCCTGGGGATTGATTATCTAAGATTAATCCAGTTACTAGCCATTGCAGTGAGACTTGGGTTTTCTTTGACACTTTGATTCCCTCAGAAACTTAGTAGGCTGCTAGTCTAGTTGCTTCCAGTAGATTTAAGTGTCAAGAACCACAACAAATCTGCTTAAGTTTGAAGCTTGAGAAGTTTCGGCCTCTGCATTGTAAATACCGTCATTAGTTTAATGGCTGCTACTTTGCAGAAACCTGAAATATCTTCTTGGGTGGAATGACCACCCTTATTGTGGGCTTAGACCTTTTTTTTTTTTTTTTTTTTGCTGCCAAAGAACTTTTAATGGAATGTGCTTAAGACAGTGCAGGGTCACCAACCTCATTTTCTGTCTAGGTTGCTGTTTCACAACTTGTAAGTTTCAATATGGGACACAGAAGTAATTGGCTTTTCTTACCCTGCAAGAATCCTAACTGGGGACTCTGAGTCGACCAAGATTGCTTGCTGAAGGCAGAATATATCTCAGTAATGTTGTGTTACTTTCTACTTGTGTAAGCAGGATGGCTTGCTCTGGTCTGAGTTTATCCTTTCCGGTGTTGTTACTGTACAAATTGGCTGAAAATTGCAAGGACCTAACCGTCAGATTCCCACATTCTGAAAAGTCTCTAGCATTTTAAAATTATATCCTTTGTTGAACTCTTGGTTTATGTTTCAAAATGAGTCACCCATATTCTTCCCTTACATGACACAGGCCTCTGCACTGTAGTCTGGGTTGTCTGGTTATCTCCGCCTTTCAGCCAACCCAGTATATTTGAGTTCTGTTGCTTGCACTACCCAGATTTGGGGCTTCAAACGCTGTTTGAATCTGTTGTTAACTTATTCAGCTGTTAATAATAGAAAACAAAATTAATAGTGGTTTATGGGTAAGGGTGGGTTTTTTTTTGGTCTTTTTTTTGTTTGTTTTTATTTAATGTGTTGGGATGTTCCTAAATGCAGCAACTTAAGGACATCCTCAGGGATCCAGGTTCCTTCTGTCTTCTGGATTTGCCATATTTAATGTGTGCTTTCCACTTCTGTGGTTGCAAGATGGCTCCTGTGTTGTTTATCTTCTGGAGAGAAGTGGAAAGGCAAATATGTGGCACTTGCTTCTTTCCCTTTGAGAGAGCTTTCCTGTAAGCCCCACCCAGCAACTTCTGCTTTTATCTCATTGGCTGACCATTGGTCACCTGATCCCCACTTGTCCAGTCCCTGGATGGGATAGGTGTGCTATGAAGCTGAGTTAGTCAACCTGCAGTGTCAGCTGGGTCACCATGTGAGAGCTTTTGGGATGTTTGTCCTAGCCCTCAGCCTGTCTGTGCTGACTATTTATTTCATCTCTCTTGGATGTGGTCTCCCTCCTGACCAAGATCCAATCTGATTCCATACAGACTAGTGGGCTTTTCAGACTTGTAGGTCAATTGCACGGAGCTGTCTGGCTTTCTCCCTGTTGTAGGAGTCCCTTTTGCTCTGAATCAATCTCACTTTCTCTCTATCCTTTTCTCCTGTCTCTGCTTTGTTCAGTCAGACCCTATTTATAGCAAGTTTCTTATTCAGTGTTTTAAACCACAGTGCATTCATTTCAAAGAACTCTGAAGATTTTTCAGTGTGGTGAAGCTTTCCAAGCTTAAACAAAATATTCAATGCAAGTTTCAAATGCATTTAAAACTATTTCAAGGCATGTAAATAGATCTATATTTCTGGTTCTATTAGGGGGAATGTGGAGGATAAGAAAATCCCATATCAATTTACCTAATTATGTACAAATTTGGCTTTAATAAGAATGCGGTGGCCTCCATTTTCACATTATTGTTACCATTCTCATGTTGATTCTTCTTTGTCCTTTAATTCCTGTCTCTGTTAGAGCCCAAAGTCAACTGGACACAGAATTCAGAACTTCTAGTTTCTTTCAGTCATAAGAAAGCATGAAGAAGCATAGCAGATTTTACTGAAGGAGACAAGAGGAAGAAGAAGAGGATTTATATCTTGCAACTCACAGAAAACAACTTAATATACCTTTTAAATAAAGCCCTTTCTCAGAGATCCAGGAAGTTTCCCTTTGACCACTTCCCAGTCAGTGCTCTGCTTTTACGCCGCTTCTCCTTTCCTACTGGATTCTATCCTCTGCACTCCTTCAACGCACTCCTTTTGTCCTCTATTATATGGAGCAATTCAGTTCTGATCTGACTCCCACATGGAAAGTTGTATACATGAGCTCACAAAGGGGCTTCCTAAAGCAAAGCTCTGTACTATCCTTAGAAGGCAGATGAGGTTTTATTAGGGGAAAAATTTTTCTGTTACAATATATTTTTTAATGATTTTATTTTTTCCATTATAGTTGATTTACTGTGTTTTTTCAATTTCTACTGTACAGCAAACTGACCCAGTCACACATGCATATATACATTCTTTTTCTCAGATTATCCTCCATTATGTTCCATCATAAGAGACTAGGTATAGTTCCCTGTGCTATAGAGCAGGATCTCCTTGCTTATCCAGTCCAAATGCAATAATTTCCATCTATTAACCCCAGATTCCCAGTCCATCCCACTCCCTCCCACTCTCTCTTGGCAACCACAAGTCTGTTCTCCAAGTCTGTGAATTTCTTTTCTGTGGAAAGGTTCATTTGTGCCATATATTAGATCCCAGATATAAGTGATATCATACGATATTTAACTTTCTGATTTACTTCACTTAGTATGAGAGTCTCTAGTTCTATTCATGTTGCTGCAAATGGCGTTATCTCATTCTTTTTTATGACTGAGCAGTATTCCATTGTGTATATATGTACACAGCACTTCTTAATACATTCATTTGTCAATGGACATTTATGTTGTTTCCATGTCTTGGCTATTGTGAATAGTGCTGCATGTGTCTATTTCAAGGAAAGTTTTGTCTGGATATATGCCCAAGAGTGAGATTGCTGGGTCATATAGTAGTTCTATACTTGGTTTTCTCAGGTACCTCCATACTGTTTTCCATAGTGGTTGTATCAATTTACATTCCCACCAATAGTGTAGGAGGGTACCCTTCTCTCCACACCCTCTCTGGCATTTGTGATTTGTTGACTTGTTAATCATGGCCATTCTGACAGGTATGAGGTGGTACCTCATAATAGTTTTGATCTGGGTATTTTTTCATGTGCCTGTTGGCCGTCTATATATCTTCTTTGGAGAATTGTCTATTCAGGTCTTTTGCCCATTTTTCAATTGGGTTGTTGGTTTTTTGCTGTTGAGTTGAAAAGCAGTTTGTATATTTTAGAGATTAAATTGCAACATTTAAAACTATTGCATCATCATTTGCATCATTTGAAGCTATTTTCTCCCGTTCCATAGGTTGTCTTTTTTTTTTTTTTAATGGTTTCCTTTGCTGTGCAAAATCTTGTCAGTTTCATTAGGTCCCATTTGTTTATTTTTTATTTTATTTCTGTTGCCTTGGGAGTCTGAACTAAGAAAACATTTGTACTATTGATATCGGAGAATGTTTTGCCTATGTTCTTTTCTAGGAGTTTTATAGTGTCTTTTCCACACCTGCAAAAATTAAATACCTAGGAGTAAACCTGATCAAGGAGGTCAAAGACTTATATGCTGAGAACTATAAAACGTTAATCAAGGATATTAAAGAGGATTCAAAGAAATGGAAAGATATTCTATGCTCTTATTCTCCAATGGGATATTATCAAAGTGTTGTGTGAAACTCAGAAAAAGTGTTTTCCTTGTCTCTTTCTCTTTACTGCTAATTGGAATATAGATATGATGTCCGGAGCCCAAGCATCCATCTTGGACAGTGAAGGCTGAGCAAGTGTGTGGAGGGCAAAGGAACAAGACAGAAGAATACTGAGATCATGAGCACCAAATTAGCTTTTGGCTGCTTATGTCAAATCTTTGTTTATTTGAAAGAGAAACATACTGCCTTGTTTAAGCCACTCTATTTAGTGCGTTCTGTAACATGAAACAGAACCTGTTTCTAATGACATATGTACATTTTAGTGCAAGGATTTGATATATAATCAGAGCTGTAGCTAGACTAACCTCCAAAGCCATGATTTCCAAAAGGAGTGAGCATGTACCATAGTATGTGCAAGATACATTGGGATAATATAGAAGGAAAATATTAGAATATTTCTTTTTAAAGAAATACAATTGATATGAAAGAAGTTAAGAATTACTCATACTGAATTAATGAATTGACTGGGGTATCTTGACTCTGTCTGTTGGACAGCTGTGCAGCCCATGGGCAATTTTACAGCCTGGAAGGATTTTTGGTCATGTTCTCAATTTGGGGTTTCTTTTGAGCATATCGCAACATTCAGCATGTTAAGAAGAGTTACAAATTATATTCTCTAGTTTTAACCAAATCAACCTTCACAAGATGGCTAAATGACTTCATAATATTTCAGGAAAGAAACTGTAAATAATCCTACTAACTGAAGATAATCCTACCACAAATGGACAGCAAGAAAATGGCATAGCAGACCCTTTCCTTGTTCTATGATTTGAGTTCTCTTTTTGGCTTTGTTAAGAGATGATTACACTACCACCTTTTTTTTGTTTTGTTTTTTTGGTCTTTTTAGGGTCACACCTGCAGCATATGGAGGTTCCCAGGCTAGGGGTCAAATCAGAGCTGTAGCTACCAGCCTATGCCACAGGCATAGCAACTTGGAAACGAGCTGCATCTGCAACCTACACCATGGCTCATGGCCGGAGCTCACTGAATGAGGCCAGGGATTGAACCCAAGACCTCATGGAGACTAGTCATATTTGTGAACACTGAGGCACAATGGGAACTCCCTATACTGCCCCTATTTTACCTTACTAAAGCATTATTATTTTTAGGGTGAGGAAAATAGTTCAGGACTGATAACAGACCCAAGAAAACTCTCACAAATATTGTTTGTTCATATTAATCTTTTCATTTATAATTTACATTTTTGTATCTGTTTATAGTGTACATAGTATGAGTAAAGTAATAAATAATTTTATACATAAACATATTTATATATATGGAGTGAGGGATTCTTTTTCCTGATGGGGTGAATTTTTAAAATTTTCATTTTTTTTTAATTTGAAGAAGTTGAAAAGCTAAAACAAACCATATTTCCAAGCCCTCTGTGACTTGAAAAGATGAAGTGAAGTATGGGCCTCCTTCCTGCAGTTAAGTCAGGGTCTTTCTAAACTAAAATTGTGACAACTCCATGCCCAGCTTGAAAAATGATTATAATAAACAAATTTTGTTTTCTCCTCTCTTCCTTCTGTTGTCCTAACAGGTTTAGCCTGAGGCCCAGAGTAAAAAGAAATATGAAACTAGGGGTAAAGATAGTAATAACCAGGAGTTCCCGTCATGGTGCAGCAGTTAATGAATCCAGCTAGAAACCATGAGGTTGTGGGTTCGATCCCTGGCCTTGCTCAGTGGGTTAACGATCCAGCGCTGCTGTGAGCTGTGGTGTAGTTTGCAAATGTGGCTTGGATCTGGCGTTGCTGTGGCTGTGGCGTATGCTGGCGGCTACAGCTCCAATTAGACTCCTAGCATGGGAACCTCCATATGCCGTGGGTGAGGCCCTAAAAAGCAAAAAAAAAAAAAAAAAAAAAAAAGATAGTAATAACCAACGTCATCCAGTGAAACTTATCATAATTTTTGAACCATCTTTCCCAGATCAAACTCACATGCTGATGCTGGGTAGTGAAGTCAGCTCATTTAAGCTCACTGGATATGTGGGATCACAATTTGTAGGGAAAATGTTTCCCAATATTAAAGTTTAGAAATTTAAGTCCAATGTCATTCTTAAAAGATCAGAAAAAAGTTACTCTTTTAATCAAGAGTGAAAGCTGTAGGCAATACAGCCTTTATTTTTGCTACAATGGCGATAACTTCCTGGTATAAATTTCTTTCATTCTAAGGCTAGGAGTATTCATAGGTGGAATTTCGGAAGCTTTAGATCTGACTAGGATATATGCCAGAAATGTCTATTGTTATGCTGAAACTCAGCAGAATATCCTCCTCCAGAAAAGTGAACACTCATTGTTTCTTTGCTCCCAAGAAAGAGACTCAAAATAGAATCTGAGGTGTAAGGTGTTCAGAGTGATACACAGTGAAACCGCTGTGGATAAATTTTTCATCAGCTTTTCCATCCTTCCTGTGTCACTTCCAATATTGACTAAATGGAGATGCCTACCTAGTTTCCTATTTCATGTTTGGAGTCTGTGGGTGTGGCTACTTAACAACTCACTTGGACTGGCTCAGTCCTCAGGAACAAGAGTCTCAAATTATTCTAAACCTGAATTTAATCACAGGGTCGGGTGTGGCTGTGAATGTATGAATAATAATTTAATCACAAGAGTGTGGCAGGGAGGATGGTGACAGAAGTGACCTGTGGGCATGGCAGGGCTCTAAGTAAGGAGATGCAGTTGTCTTTCAGTTGAGCTATTATAAATGACAGCTAGGATTGGGGTGAGTTTGTGGCCAGAAATTCTGAGGAATAGGTAACAGAAATACCCTGGGATTCTGAGAAAGCCAGAAAGGTAGGAATGAGCCATGTTGCAGAAAATTTCTCCGTTTTGGACCCTCCTCTTTGAAGTTGTTGAAAATCAATCCGCAGGTGAAGAAATAGACAAATGGAGTGTCCAGTGGTATTTTGTAAGAATGAGCAGCAACCACAACTGTTAGGCTGTCATAGGTTAAAAATTATGATGACCTCTATTTTTAGTGTCTTTATTAAGATATAGTGTATAGTCTATATAACTAACCCATTTAGTGTACAATTCAGCAGCTTTTGGTGCATTCACAGAGTTGTGAATTCAAATCAACACAGATCAATTTTAGGATATTTTTATTACCCCGAAAGAAACCTCATACCCCTTAGGTATCCCCACCAATCTCTCTATCCACATCACCACTGGGCAGCCATTCATCTATTTTCTGTTTGCATAGATTTGCTTATTCTGGACACTTTGCATAAATGGAATCAAAGAATTATGTGGTCCTTTGTGACTGGCTGCTTTCACTTAGTGTAATGTTTCAAGGCTCATCCATGTTGTAGTATGTGTCACTATTTCATTTCTCTTTGTTGGTGAATATTACTCCATTATAAGGATATAGCACCCTTTACTTATTCATTCATCACTACTCATTCAGTTAATAGGCATTTGTGTTGTTTTCACTTTTTGCCTACTGTGAGTAATGCTGCTGTGAACATTTATGTACAAGTTTTTGTGTGGACATATGTGTTCATTTCTCTTGGGCATATACAAAGGAGTGGAATTGCTAGATCATATGGTAACTCTATTTTCAAACTTTGAAGAACTTCCAGACTATCTGCCAAGTGGCTGCACCATTTTACCTATCAGTGGCATTTGAGTGTTCCAACTTCTCCTCATCCTCGTCAAAACTTTATTTGACTTTTTGATTATAGCTACTCTAGTGGATATGACGTAATATCTCATTGTGGTTTTGATTCCCATTTCCCGGATGACTAATGATGTCAAGAATACTTTCATGTGCTTATTGGCTATTTCTCCATCTTCTTTGGAGAAATGTCTTTTTTTGAGTTTTGGAGTTCTTTGTACAAATCCCTTATTGTGTATATGATTTGGAAAAAGTTCCTCCCATTTTGGAATTATCCTTTTCACATTCTCGATGGAGCCCTTTAAAGGATAATTTCTATTTAAGAGCATATTTTGGTAAACCTGGACTTCCCTGAAAACAAAGCTTATGTACAGGTGATTTATTTGGAAGTGATCTCAGGGAGCAGGAGGAGGGGAGAGGAAGTGCAATCAGGGAAGGAGAGAAAGACAAAATGATGATGCATCATTGAGGAGGCCCCTGGCATGAGTGACTGGTACTTGATCCTTGCTGGGATTTTCTGAAGAGCTTTATATTCTGAACTGAGCTTTAGATTCATCTGTGGGAGCAAGAGGGGTGTATTTAGCTATCAGTTGTTTCTCCTCACTCATTTGTCAAGGTGGTCCCAAAGGCATTAACTCCTGAGATGTGCATAATGAGTGCCAAGCTGGTTTCTGATGACATCTTAGGCTGCGCTGGAGATGCCATGGGGTATGGGAATATCCTATAGACAGCAGGTGAAAGGCTGTCAGGTGCCACCTGCACTGAGATGGTTGAACCTCCCATGAACTCATTACTGCAGGAGGGTCTGGAGAAAGGGGTTGACTAATAGGATCTGAAGTCAGGTACCAGTGCAGTCTATCCTAATAAATTCCAGAAATACTATAGGTTTATGGGAAAGCCAGTGGTCAGAGGGTAAAGGAAATATTCCTAAAGATCCACGATGATTAAGATAAAGTGAGCTAACATTGTGGATACTTTCTGGTAATAATATGGTTCATTTGACTAGTAATGAGCACGTAATTGTTTTTGAAAACATCCTATTTAATCCTTATAGCTCTGGGTGGGTGGGGGGCGTTATTTTTTCTTTTCTTAAGAGGAGGAAATGGAGGTTTAGGGACGATTAAATCACTTGCTTAAGCCCACACAGTGAATTCTGTTGCTGCTCAATACTTAGTCAGGGCCTGGCAAGAGGAATATTGATGCTATACTCTCTGAGGCAAATATACTCTACCCGTTGCTCCAGGTGAGGAGTGTCAAACCCGTGTGAGTTACAGGGGCCGAGCAGGCAGCACTGATGACTGAGATGGCAGAGAGGGGACAATGGCTAATGAGACAGCTGCTTTTCAGTTTTCAATGCCCTCCTCATGATGGAATGCCAGCCTGGTGGGACTAGATCCATTAAATAAAATCAGACACACTTTGGAATTGGATCGTATTTGAAACTCCTAATTTAAATGTGAGAAATGGTAATGATGATAAAAATAAGGATGATGGTGATGATGACAGAGCCCTGCATAGACCAATGAGAATACATCTCTATGCTGAATGTAGCTTATTTTCTGCCCACTTGTGTGCTCTCCTCCAGACACTTGGGACCCGTATTAGGGGACTGTTCTACAGTCTCTTTCATAGAACTGGTTTTACAGTATTGTGCCTAGGGAACATTGTAATTTCATCTTATATTGAGGCACATGAAATACATGATATGAAACTCATTCTTTCATTTATCCTAAGGCTATTTGGAGAACATTGTTCACTGCCTTGGTCCTCGTTATAAAAACCCAACAGGAAAAATTCCTCTCTAGACTCACTGCTAGTACCAGTTACACTTCCCATGAAAAAAATAGTGTTAATCTTATGGACACTGTAAATCATGTAATGGAGCATGCTTTTACACTTGTCTTGCCTTCTAGAAAGTTCAGAACCAAATTTGTGTCATGTCCTCTAATAACAAAATATTCAGGTAATAGTGACACATTTGCCTGCTGATCTTACAACAATTTTTATTTCATCTCTTACTTTTGTTTTATCTTTGTTCCACTTCACTTATTCTTGAAAATAATCTTGTATGGAATGCATTTTAAAGCTGCTCCTTGCATGCAACAGGTTATGTATCTAGTAAAGGTAAGAATCTGAATCTAAACTCAGAGGTGCAATTCTAAGTCAAATCTTCTCTCCTTTATGACACAATTTACTACTGTTTTCAGGCTCAAAAGTCAAAAGTAGTTGGGTTGGAAGGGATGATTCTTTCAGTACAGTGCCTATGTTCTTCGTTTTCATAAAGCATGCTTTTTCGTATATTTGTGTGCATGCGTGTGCATTTATGTACATGTGCACACATTAGATTTTGTGACGATTGAAGGGGTCTAGGGACTTTGTAATTAATAACCATTTCATACATTCACAGCAGGCTGCAAAAAGTTGGAGTCTGAACGTAATGAAAATTAGCATCTTCCTTCTCTTAGTTTCAGGGCATTTAGATTTATTTGGTTAGAAATTGTGTTCATGAGAAAGCTCTGAATGAGTGTGTGTGTGTGTGTGTGTGTGTGTGTTACATCCAGTTGTGTATTCTCTGTTTGCCTGGAACCAGAGGTAATGCTTAGCAGAAGGCAAGATGACAATGGCAAAGTCAGCTCAGGTCAGGGCCAAAATACAGCAGAGTGTGTGTTTTCACCTACTCTCCCTTGGGGGCCACTAAAAAAGCTGAAGATAACCACATTTGGTCTCACACACTCCTTCAGTTGTAAAAGGTTTGAAATCTCATCGTGAAGCTTCAAAATTGTCCCTGCCTGGCTCATTATTGTATTATTAACTTATCATTTCCAAACCAATTCAATTTCTTATTCTCCTTTACCTGTGGGCATCGAATTTCTATAAAACATTACAGGGGCTGTGAAAACTTCCCAGAGGTCATTAGTTTAGCCTTCTGCTACCAAGCAAGAGTACATTTTTCAGCATTTCCAGAACAGGAGATTTTCTAATCTCCTTCGGACTCTTTTGGAAACACCTTAGGGCCTTGAAACAGTTCTTACCTTATACTTAGCCTTCATCCCTCCCACTGTTATCTTGAGCCCAGTTCTTTCTACATTAGAAAGAAAAAAACAATCAGCGATCTCTATTAGTTTTTCTAAAACGTTGTGTCAGAATAGTAACCCAGGGTGTGCTAAAATGCAGGTTCCCAGGGCACCAGCACCAGAGGGTGAGATTAGAGGAATCTTGGATAGGCTCGGGAAATCTGTATTGTCCTCAAGCACTGGAGGCAGGTTGCAGTTCCATACTTCCAGAAGCATTATTCTGCACCTTCAACCAGTGAGCCGCAGACCTTGGAATAGAGTTTAATTAAAATTTATTGCCTGGAGTTCCGGTCGGGGCTCAGTGGTTAACAAATCCGACTAGAAACCATGAGGTTGCGGGTTCGATCCCTGGCCTCGCTCAGCGGGTTAAGGATCGGGCCTTACCGTGAGCTGTGGTGTAGGTCGCAGACGCGGCTCGGATCCCGCATTGCTGTGACTGTGGTGTAGGCCGGCAGCTATAGCTCCTGTTAGACCCCTAGCCTGGGAACCTCCATATGCCGTGGGTGCTGGCCCTAGATGAGGCAAAAAAGACAAAAAAAGGGAAAAAAAATTATTGCCTAGCCATCTTCCTGGAGAACCAGATGTTGTCGATCAGATATTGGATATAGGAATTCATAGAGGCCCTCATGGTGATCTTCGCCAGTGTTGAGATCTGCATCATTAAGTCATCTCTAGGCTCCATAAATTTCAAGTTATTTAGTTTCCCTTTGCTTGGAGCTAAAACTTCAATGTGTTAAGCATGATATGTAATATTTAAGAGATATCCACCCTGTTAGTGTAAAAATATGCCTTAGGTCATAGTTCCTTGTCATCATGGAGTGAAATTTCTTTTTAAAAAACTAAAAAACAATTATTAGAGTGTAGTTGGTTTACAGTGCTGTGCCAGTTTCTGCTGTACAGCAAAGTGACCCAGTCGTACACATATATCTTCATTCTTTTTCTCGTATTATCTTCCATCCTATCCTATCCCAAGAGAATGGATATAATTCCCTGTAATGTACAGTAGGACCTCAGTCCTTAGCCATTCTAAATAGAATATTTTGCATCTGCTACCCTCAAACTCCCCATCCATCCCACTCTTCCCCCTCCCACAACATTTCTGATTACACGCACTAAGTCACCTGTCCCACCTACATGTGTAATTTTGTATAACAGATTAAACAAAAGTCATACAGGAAAGTAGGGAGAATTACATAATACCCAGATACCTGCTACCTGGATTTAACAAATGTTGCCATGTTACTGCATTTAATTCATATTTATTTTATTTTCAATAAAATTTTGTAGATAAAATTGAAGCCTCATTTGGATCCTGACCTCCCCAATTTCCATTCCCCTCTTCATGTTCTTTTAAGTATCCCTTAATCCATAGGTACATGATTCCTCCTAATTGTACATTTCCAGAAATCTAACTGACGGGCCAGAGATACAAGGATTTAAATCTTGCCAAAATTTCTCCAAAAAAAAAAAAAAAAAAAGAGTCATCAATCTGTATGATTGCTGCTGTATACAAAAACTTGCTCTTTTCTGTTAGGCCATTGCCAAATCTGAAGTGTGTCATTAACAATATTTCTGATTTTATAGGAATAGGTAGTATATTATTTTTTTGAATTTTTATCATCATTGAGTTTACACATTTTTAATACATTTGAAATGTAGTTTTTTTGGAGTTCCTGTCGTGGCTAAGTGGTTAACGAATCCGACAAGGAACCATGAGGTTGCGGGTTCAATCCCTGGCCTTGCTCAGTGGGTTAAGGATCTGGCGTTGCCGTGAGCTGTGGTGACGGTTGCAGACGCGGCTCGGATCCCGCGTTGCTGTGGCTGTGGCGAAGGCTGGCAGCTACAGCTCCTGTTAGACCCCTAGCCTGGGAACCTCCATATGCCACGGGTGCGGCCCTAGATAAGGCAAAAAGACAAAAAAAAAAGAAATGTAGTTTTTTTTGAATATGGTAATACATTCACATTGTTCAAATTCCAGGAAGTATTAAAAGGTTTATAGTGGCAAGTCTTTCTTCCATCCTTAAGATCCAGTCCTCTGAAAAGTAAACACTGTATTTGGTTAGTTTGTCTGCTTCCACAGTTTCAGTATGCATATTTGAATATAACATAGATATTTCAGTAGATTTGTATGCCTTTTCCCCTCGACACAGCAAAGTTAGCATATTTATTCACTGTTCCGTATCTTGATTTTTTTTTTTTCCATGTAGCAGTATAGCTTTCAGATGTTTCTGTAATGGTACACAGAAAAATGTCATTTATTTTTTTCCTGCTACATAGTTATGCATTATACACATGCGCCATACTTTCTTTAGCCTTATTGGTAGATATTTGGATTGTTTTCTTACCTTTCCTACCACTCATGACTTTGACGTGATTTGTTTCAAATGTGTGGCAGTGAATTTGCCAAGTCAAAGGGTATAGTCTTTTGTAATTTGATAGATACTGTCTTACTGTCCTCCTCAGGAGGCTCTCATACTAAGTGAAGTCAGAAAGAGAAAGACAAATGCTATATGATTTCACTTATACCAATTTTACTTCACTCAAGAAATACATGGAACTTCTGTTTCTTCACAGTCTTACTGAGGTGTGATCAAACTTTTGAATTTTTGCCGATTTGAAAAGTGACAAGGTTTTCTAAGCATATTTCTAATTTGTTACTTTAAGTGAACTGAGCATCTTTTCCTATGTTTGAGAGTCATTTTTATGTAAACTCTCCATTTATATCTTTTGGCCATTATTATGTTGAGCTGTTTCTTCCTCATCAATTTCTAAGAGTATTTTATATATTAAGGAGGTTATTCTCTGTCTCTGAGTTAAAAATTATTTTTAGGGCTTTTCAGTTGTCTTTTGACTTTGCTTATAACTTTATTGCCAAAAATATTTTTACACATTTGAGTAATTAAATTTATCTATGACTCAAAATCCAGAATCTACATGAAAATTTAGATGGAGATTCTGGATTCTGAGTCATAGATAAAATGACCTTGGTCATCATTCTCCCTTATCTTCTCTAGCTAGTTTTATCACTTCATTTGAAAAAAATATTTAAATCTTTATTCCATTTGCAATTTACCTTAGTGTGAGGTGGGAATTACAGATTCAGCTTTTTTTCCTACATGGCTACTGAATTGTCCCATCATAATTTAATTTCTTGATTAGTCTATTTCCTCCGCTGGTGTGAGACTCCATCTTTATCATAGAGTGAATTACCATAGATATTTGGGTCTATTCTGAATTTCCTCTTCTGCACCACTGGACTAGTCATGTCCCACTATAACACCGATTTGATTATTGAAGTTTAATAAAATGTTTCCATATCTGATAATAGTAACCACCCTTTGACCTTTTCTGTTGTTTTCCCCCTGACTATTCTATTTGCTTACTTTTCTATATAAAGATTGACTCATCGAGTTAAAAAAGTTATTTTTTTATGGATTGTTACATGCATATGTTCTTTAAGGAGAATGATGATTATGATATTGAGTCTTCCTTCTCAAGAATATAGAATATCTTTCCATCTGTTCCTGTCTTCTTTTGTGTTGTTTTTTTAAGGTTTTCTTCATAGAGGTCCTGTGTATTTCTTACATTTATTCTTGGTATTTTATTTTTTCAATGCTATTCCGTATGGAATCGCATATTCCATTCTATTTTCTATCTGGTTGTCGTTTTTAACTCATTAAAATATGTATTTCCTCATCTGTTGTGAAGATTATTGTCATCTATTGAGTTTTAAATTATAATAATTTTTGTATTCACAGAAGTTCTATTTACTTGTTAAGACACAGCTGGAGCTTTATTCAGTGTTCTGATCTTTCATTATAGTTTCTATTTATTGTTTTAGCTTTCTAATAATTCCACATTTTATTTTATAGTCTTTTTAAGCTCTCAGGGGCCAACGTCACCTGTTAAGGGAACCTGTTTTGTCCCTCATGGCACTTCTTCTTAGGAGTTTTAAAATTTTTGCTCCAAATTCCTCTTCAGCTGAGCTACTTTTTCCTCATAGGAGTCCCTTGAGGTCCTGGTTGTGAAAATATTCCTTGAGTACTTGTATGGATAGTTTTTCCAGAGCTTTAACATTTTTATTGACTGTAGAGAGGTCTATATCTTCATTTCTTGTTGTCAGGATCCTTACCTTGTCACTAGTGTAGATTGAGACCCTTTGCCTGGGGGTTGATGTCTCATGTGATTCCTTTCGTCCCTGCTCAGAGCCCTGGACAGATGTCCAACCTTCTTGCACTTACCCCAGGCTTGTCATTTTTTTTTTTTTTTTCACGGAAGCAACAACTCTTCAACACTGTGTTTTCTCCATTGCCACCTCTCTGCTTAGTGCAGGTGGAAGCCAATCTCTGCTCCTATGGGGTTGTAAACACACATGTTCTAGTCTTCTCCAAGGAATTTTAGGATTGATAAGGTAAGACTGTCAAAGCAGGTATTTAAACAAATAAGACTGTAACCCTGGAAAGTACTGGAAAAGAATTATTATGTGAATGTAGAGAAATTTCTTCCCTTTTTAAGAAGGAAATATTGGAGAGAAAGACTACGGTGCTTTTTCTCCAACGAATACCCCAGAGTTTGTCAATTTGTGCCCTGGCTTTAAGTAAAAGTTGATAATGTCTATATTTTCTTCTCTTACCTTCATTCCTTTTTCTGTCAGAAGTTAATTATCCAGTCTATGTAATTATTACCAGCACACAGAGTCTCAGGGTCTGCAAGAGGTTCAGAATTACAGATGGGCTTTTAGCAATTTACACAGTATGGGCTTTGAACCAATTTGAGAAACACTCTAAGCCATTATCATCTATCTGTAAAATGCCTTGCCCTGTGTTTGCTGCCCTCAGAACAGTGGGTTGCAAGAAAGTCACAAAATCCTGGTGAAATAATTGGGTGCATGGTTCTGGGTATTTTGTAGACCCCACTCTCTAGCTGCACATCCGTCTGTACGTACTGGCTCTTTTCTTTTGAGAAGTCAGACAAGTTTTTCTTTTGTTCTAGAGAATCACTAACCTATTCTGGCTGCTCATGCCCATCAGAATATTTCTTTGCCTTAATCCAGTCTTCCCAGAAGACAAATTGATTTTACCGTAAGTCCATGAGTGCCCCATCCTTACTGTCTGGATCAGTCATAGCTGAGTGATATTAAATTTTTTTTCTTTTTTTTCTTTACTTTGAATCCAGGGGTTGAGGAACTGGATTTCATCCAACGGTTAACTTTGCTGTCCTTTCTCTTCTTTGTATACCTACTTTAGGCTCAGTACTTCTACCATCCTACCCCCAACCCCATAGGTATTCGTATGAGAAGCCGTCCAGCTCTTTAAAATGCCTTTTTTTTTCCCTTCTATAGTCTATGTTAGAATGTTTCCATCTTTAATGTGAACTACTATTTGGCTTTGAAGAAAAGTCTTTTAAATTATTTAAGTCTCTTGACAGTGATGTAAGATTATATAAGCTTTTCACTAGGTAAAAGCAAGGGCACTATGAACAATCCACACACCAATCAACAGGGCACAAGAGGAAACCTCTAATTCATGAGCAGGTAGAATGATGAGTGGGAGCTGGGGTTTTGTTGCATTTTCAGACCTCATGTTTCCTACTGGACTCAACTACACATTTGGCTGAAGGTCCTAAGAATGAACCATATACTTGTGTTGTTACATGGAAAGAAGTTACAAAGGAAAACCTAAGCCTCAGGAATGCTTTGCCCAAAACATGTGAGCCAGTCTGGTGATCACCGAGTGTCAACTGAGATTTGCGCACCAGACCCAGAAATCTGCCTTTGGTGTTCCTAAAGTAGCATCATTTTCCCTCAAGACAACAGACATCCCACCTAGAATGGGTTCTGGGATGCAGAACTGGTAAGAAATGAGAACCTCCTTTTCTCTAACGAAATGCTGCACGCCAACTGCAATAGCAGTTTTGTGGGGCTCTCAAGCCTCATTAGGGATGTATTTGGGGGAGAATGTGATGAGAACTGCAAAGTGGTACTGCGTAGCTCCCTGGGCTGACTGCACTGATGTGCTGATATAATTCAAGGATGTGCTGAAAAGACACTTCTCTGCCTGGAGTACAACTTCCAGAGGGACACACCCTTGCAGTTGTTAAGAATGAGGAGATGGCTCTTTGGACCAAGGGCACTTATTTCCCAAAGGAAGAAGGTTTTCTCAAGATTTGATCATTATAATGATGAGGCTGGGCTTAAAGCAGGGTTCTCTCTTCCCAGACTGATGGGGTAAAATGGTCTCTTTGGTTGACATGAGCATTACTAGCATGAGTTTGCTGACACAGTTAGTCCACGTTGTATTCAGGAGAGATGGGTGCTGTGTCTGGACTGTGGGATGGCATATTATCCTTTACATGTAGGGACAGATAAGCAGCGGCATTCTTTAAATACCTACTTGCCCTGCCCCCTCCTTGTTGCAGAGAACTGTGGGATCATTTGCTCTAAACTAACTTCGATCATAAAAGAAGACGTATTCTCTTGGCATAGGCAGGGACTCTGGTAAAAACCATGATTTTATATACTGCTTTTCCTAAGGAAATTCTGGTTTTATAAAATTAACAACCTGGCAGTCCAAAATCCTTTTAAAATTTCCCTTACCTTAATGCCCAATAAAATGCATTCAAACAGCTATGGTTCCATTTTATGTCAGGTTTTCTGCTTCACTCAAATAGAATCCACTTTCAATGCACTTTGTTATGAAGACATAACGCTATTATTTCTAGGGCAAATTGCTTAGGAATTGACAGGTGTGTGAAAGATATATGAATCTTTTCTCTAGGAGAAGCTTGTTGCTTCGGGAAAGGAATTTTGGTTTTCAAGAATTAGACACACTATTAACATGCCTGCAAATTACAGTGAAATACTGTACTTGGCTAGCTACCCTCTCACCAATCTAGCTTCATTCATCTAGGTTTTTAGCAACTGAAAACACTTCAGTTTGACAAAGCTGCTTGGGAAACTTGTTGGCCCCGAGTGTTACATTATTTTCTCCTTTTTTTATTAGTTTGTCTCTGATGCAGAGCCCGTAAATTTAAGGGCATAAAGCTTCTCTTAGAAACAAAAATGAAAACAAAATCAAAATGGAATTCAATTTATGAAATCATTCCAAATCACTCGCACAGGTTGAGCCCATGTTTCTACTCATATAATTTCTTTTCCCCTCTTTTGGCCACACATGAATGATATGGAAATTTCTGCATCAGAGATTGAATCTGAGCCAGAGCTGTGACCTATGCCACAGCAATATTGGCTCCTTAACCCACTACTGCAGGCTGGGAATTGAACCAGTGCCTCTACAGAGACAAGCTGGATCATTAACCCACTGCACCACAGTGAGAACTCCCAGGCACTCATCTTTTACTGAAATGACTGGTCGCTCTGCTGGTTGAACAGATCTTCACTGAGCACTCAGTGCTAAGGACTGGCAAGGATACAGAACTTTGCCAAAATCTAGATTTCCTTTCCTGAGTGTGGCTCTAGCCTAAATAATCCTATATTTTTCTGTACAGCTGGTCCTGAGAATTTTTTGAATTTCTTTTTGCAAGTGCTTCCTTTTTCTCCTGTCTATAGGTGACCCTTTTCCTCTGTGGTGGGGACATGAGTGGTGCAGCGGAGGCAGGGAAGAGGCTGTCCATTCATTCCATGTGGGAACTAAACAATTTAGGCTCCCCTGAGTACTTCAGCATGGGTTCTCTGTAATTCTCAGCTTCTCCATTCTGGGAAGGTCCTTCCCGACTGTTCTAAAGTGTAATCACATTGGATTTAATCCATTTCATATGTTTAGAGTTTTATGAAATAGAAAGCATGTAAGGGTGTGTAATTTGGAATCTCCAGTAACAGTGTTCAGATCTTGGCTCACTAGCTTCAATCTATGTGTCTTTCAACAAATTCCATCATCTCTCTGACCTGTTTTCTCACTGTAAAATGAGGCTGATAATCATATAGGCCCATAACATTGTTTTGAAGATTAAATTGAATGTTAAATGTGTACTGTCCTGTTACATAGTTTTTTCTTTTTTTTTAGGGCTGCTCTCGCTGCATATGGAGGTTCCTAGGCTAGAGGTCAAATCGGAGCTACAGCTTCCAGCCTACACCACAGCCACAGCAACGCCAGATCCGAACTGTGTCTGTGAGCTACACCATAGCTCACGGCAACGTCAGATCCTTAACCCACTGAGAGGAGCCAGGGATCAAACCTGCAACCTCATGGTTCCTAGACAGATTCGTTTCTGCTGTGCCATGATGGGAACTCCCTTTCCTTTTTTTTTTTTTAATATAATAAATCTTCCAGGAAACTAGTATCTACTCTAAATTCTGCATTCAATTCTTGACATCTCAACATCAGTTGTTAGATTGGCAAAAATGAACTTTAAAAGAAAGGAAGTTGAAAGCATGTGAAAAAATGCTCAACATCACTGATTATTAGAAAAATGCAAATCAAAACTACTAGAGGTACCACTTCACACCAGTCAGAATGGCCATCATTAATAAGCGCACATAAAACACATGCTGGAAAGGGTGTGGAGAAGAGGGAACCTTCCTGCACTATTGGTGAGAATGTAAATTGGTACAACCACTGTGGAAAATAGTGTGGAGGTACCTTAGAAGACTATGTGTAGAACTACCATATGACCCAGCAATCCTACTCTTGGGCATATATCTGGACAAAAATTTCCTTGAAAAAGACACTTGCACATTCATGTTCCAGTACTATTCACAATAGTCAAAACATGGAAACAACCTAAATGTCCATCAACAGAGGAATGGATTAATAAGATGTGGTATATATACACTGGAATACTACTCAGCCATAAAAAAGAACAAAATAATGCCATTTGCAGCAACATGGATGGAACTAGAGACTCATACTAAGTGAAGTAAGTCAGAAAGAGAAAGACAAATACCATATGATATCACTTATTTCTGGAATCTGAATATACAGCAAAAATGAAATTTTCCACAGAAAAGAAAATCTTGGACATGGAGGACAGATTTGTGGTTGCCAAGGGGGATGGGGAGGGAGTGGATGGACTGGAAATCAGGGGTTAATAGATGCAAACCTTTGCCTTTGAAATGGATAAGCAATGAGATCCTGCTGGAAACTATATCTAGTTACTTATGATAAAGCATGATAATGTGGGAAAAAGGAATGTATATGTGTATGTGTGACTGGGTCACCTTGCTGTGCAATAGAAAATTAACAGAACACTGTAAACCAGCTAAAATGGAAAAAAAATCATTAAATAAAAAAAAGAAAGGAAGTTGAAACATTTGTCAATACAAGATTTATTTATACAAGTAACAGGGATAGATGTATTTTTGTATAAACCATGTGGAGAACATACTTCTGCAAAGAATGCAAATATTAAAACATTTTGAATTTAATTTTTAAATTATGTTTATGTTTTTACTCAAGGACTTAAAAATCTTTACCCATGTTTTCATTGTTTTCATAATCCCACAAGAAAGGTGTTATCTCTAAATTGTGGATGGGAGACAAAAAAGTACACAGAAATAATATGATAGGAGCAAAGTCACACAATGGATGAGAAGCAAAGACTAGTGGTGGCTCTCTCCTTGCCTTCACCCTTTCTGTACAGGATCGTGGATGTACAAGGTAACCATAAATAATCAAGAATGTAACACAAGCCACCTTGTATTGGAGAGGTTCATCAACTGGTGGCCTACTACTCTCACTGACCTTATGTCCAACGGTCTTCATGTTTAGGCATGCCTCTGTCCTAGGACTTGCGTACATCTCTCAGGAGCCTTCTTCCCCAGATGTGCACATGCCTCACCACTTAATTTCATTTAAGCCTTTGCTCAGTTATCATACTCTCAGTTCCTTCTGCCATGTAGCTCCAGAGTTTGTCTGCCTTTAATACTCCCACCCATCTAGGACACCATCGCCTCCCACCTTACTTTGTAGCCTCGTGAAGTGGGCTTATTGCTTTGGCCCCTATCCCTCTGCCCCCACCAAATACTTTACCATTGACTCAATACGCAACTCCCAGAGTGAGCCTTTTTAATGTGTTAGGCCTATTAGGACACTTAGCAGTTGATTCCACTCGGGATAAAACCCAGTCCTTGCTCTGTCCTACAAAAGCCTTCCTGTCTGACCCCAACTCCCTCTCCACCCTACTGTTCTGCCTTGTGTCCACTCCACTACGGCCACACAACCCTCCTGGCTTCATCATACTTGTTAGGCATGCCACTGTCCTAGGACTTCCGTACATCTCTCAGGAGCCTTCTTCCCCAGATGTTCCCATGGCTCATCACTTAATTTCATTTAAGCCTTTGCTCCAATATCAGCTTCTCAGTGGGGATTAATTTGAGTGTCTGATTTAAAATGGCAACCCATACTCTCTGCATGTTCCCGAGTCCCTTTGCAATACTGGCTGTTTGTCTATAGTCCTACTCACCTCCTGATATATGATGTCTAATTTGCTTATTTATGATATCTCTTGTTTCTTGTCTCTGTCCTGCCACAATGTAGGCTCCCCAAGGGCTAGGGTCTCCTGCTTTTTTCACAGCTATATCCCGAGTAGGTACAATTGTATCAGGTAAAAAGTGGATGCTTGAAACACATTTGTTGAATGAATAAATGATTTTAGGAACCTGCTACCCTAGGGATGCATTTATGGACAGGGGTAGCATTGGAGTATCTATGGGGATTCATGGTTATCTGCTCCGAGGCTGAGATGATTCTTTGTTGGAGAGAGTCAAGATATTTTGTGGGGGAGTTCCCGTTGTGGCTCAGTGGTCATAGAATGACTATTGTCCCTGGGGACATGAGTTTGATCTCTGGCCTCTCTCAGTGGGTTCAGGATCCAGCGTTGCCATGAGCTATGGTGTGGGTTGCGGATGCGGCTTGGATCTGACACGGCTGTGGTGTAGGCTGGTGGTTGCATCTCTGGTTTGACCCCTAGCCTGGGAACTACATGTGCCATGGGTGTGGCCCTAAAAAAACAAACAAAAAAAGATATTCTGTGGGGGACTTTTGGGGAGCCCAGGTCCAGTATGCATTTCATTTGGAGGACTCCAAAATTCTTTTTTCCTAAGATTTGACAAAAGCATCCCCCATGCTTAGCACACTATCTAATACATTAGCAGTTGGAGAAAAGCTCCAGCTTTTTATCTAGACCTTGCATTCTTGTAAAGGAACATACTTCCTAGGGACCAGGGGAGCCAGCTGGGTCTCCTTTATGGTCAGTTCCTTGGACCCCATGGCCACTTGGCATATACTGTAGCCTTGGGAATTTATTGAGTTATGCAATGATTGTTAAAGAGTTCATGGGGGTGGGGGGAACAGCACAAGCTGTATGATCAGGTCAGATCCTGGACGAAACACTCCAAGCCTCTCTCTTTCTTCACTATAAAGTCATGGGGCGGTTCAAATGAGGTAGTGTGCATAATGTTGCCAGCTGAGGGCAGGCATGGAGCAGAACCATTAGGGGTGAATTTTCTTTTCCTGTAAAACAGCTCTCTGCATTAACTCAAGTTATTTTCTGGGTATCGCAAAGGAATTTACTTTACCTCAACCTACACCAAAGAGATTAATTTATGAACTGGAAGAAATGGAACAAAGGACTTCTTGCTTCTCTTTTATTAACTCTGAATGCCTCAGATTTACAATAGAAATTACAAGACTATAGCAGCTTTCCAGGGAATGTCAGTGAAAAGACTGCAAATCATCAGTTCTGGAGATGAAAGAACTCAGTGGCCATTTAAGTTTCCACCAAGAATGTGTGATGGTGAGTCTTTCCTGAGAGCCAACTGTGAGCAGCATTGGCTGGGTGTCTTGTAGAACTGAACATAAAAGAGATGGGACTTGTGAATTCCAAAATTACTAAACATTAATGTGCTTTCATAGCACTCGGCAAAATATTTCTATCAAGACTACTGAAGAGCTTCTAAGGGACTTTCTCAGAGATTGTTAGGCACACTTCAGAGGCTGCTGTGAGGAAGCTTTTAGGGGAGTTGGGCAAATGCCTAGTCAGCTTAAAGCTGTTAAACACATTAATTAAAGCCAATTATTCTTGCATGGTGGCCATAGCTTCAATTGAAAATGACTGCATCACATCTGTTTCCTTCAGGCTCAACTTTAGTTTTCAGTTGAGATTGTGTAGGAGATAGAGGATTAAAAAAAAAATGCAAACCCTTAGGAATGGTAACAAATTCAATTCCTATGTAGTCCTATAAACATCACATACTCATTTAGTCCTTCAATTAATTCACCTATGAATTAGAAATAGTAACAATAAAAATAAGAATTAGTTTTCCAGAATTTTTATTTTTTTGTCTTTATAGGGCCACGCCTGTGGATATGGATATTCCCAGGTTAGGGGCTGATTCACAGCTGCAGCTGCTGGCTTATGCCATAGCCATGGCAACACCAGATCCTTAACCCACTGAGTGAGGCCAGGGATGGAATCTGGGTCCTCATGGACACTAGTCAGATTTGTTTCTAATGAACCACAACAGGAACTCCTTTTCTGGAACTTCTAATGACAGTTCCCCAAAGTGAAGCAGGCTGAACCCGACTATGGAAATTATGATGCCACTTAATGACTGAGGAAGTTCAGTTTCAGTAGAAGGCTAAGTGTAGACTGAATCGGTGATTTTTCCTGTTTCCCTCAGGTTGTAGCTGCTTACACGGGGAAGGGAATGCTTTGGTAGCCAGTGTGAGTAGTACCAGCTTTAAATTGAATTTATCTGGTCTTCCACACTGAGTTATTTTCAGCTCTTCAGAAAAACACATAAGTGTCATATTTCTGATGATGCAAGACCAGCTCGGACTATTGGAATGATTTTAATTTATTTTCAAATAATTGCAACTAAGCTGCTGATTTCCTTTTTTAAATATAATGATTTTTATTTTTTTCATTATAGCTGGTTTACAGTTTTCCGTCAATTTTTCAACTGTATTGCATGGTGACCCAGTTATGCATACATATACAGATTCATCACCACTGTGGAAAACAGTATGGAGGTACCTTAGTAAACTATACATAGAACTACCATATGACCCAGCAATCCCACTCTTGGGCATATATCTGGACAAAACTTTCCTTGAAAAAGACACTTGCGTATGTATGTTCATTGCAACTGCTGATTTCTAAGTGTTAACGTAGCTGACATAAGTGATGACTTTAAGATACACTTTATATGTGCAGAATAATTGTTTTAGATATATATATAAAATTTGATGTATATATAAAATTTGCTATGTCTTTATCAACAGCTAAGTGAAAAACCAGAATCCAAATTTGAAAGCAAAATATAATTATGCAAACATGTTTACATATTTCACATTTTGTTTACATACAATGCGTAAGAAAATATTGGAAGTAGATATGGCAAAGGTAGGCAGTGGCCATCTCTACACAATGGGATCTACTGATGTTCTTTTTCTGTTTTCTTTGTATTTTCAATGCTTTCTGAGTCCCAGTGAAAATCTATGAGTCTTATAGTGGTAGAAAAAAGCCATTAGAATTGTGCTTCAGGGTACTTTGGCCAGGGCAGGAGCATAGAACAGTAAATACTGAGTGAATGAATGGGTCCATCCAGAAAGATGACAAGCTTTACCATCTCTCTGGGAGCTTTGTCTATTGTTCTTGTAAGATGCTAGTATAATGTCAAGTCATGAAGAGTTCATTACAAAGTAAATGATGGTGTATTATAAATCATGACCATAAATAATAAGCATGGACTAATCAAGTCCCTTTTGTGATAAGACAGCTCCAATTGCTTTCAGTTTCATGCTTTCACTTACTGTACTGGCTAATTCTTAAATTTGTAAACTCCAGTGTCCTCTCAGTCATTAGTATAAATTAGCAATGTTGTACTATTTGTAAATCAGTTGACTGAAAAAGTCAGTTATGTGGAAAATACTGTAAGTAACCTTTTTCAACTCAATTGAACAATTTTGGTGTGATACCTCAGGCTTCCAGGAACAAGTCATTGACTAAAGCAGTTAAAAACCTCTGGGTCCAATCCAGGAAACCTTACACGGACCGAATTCTCACTTTCTTCAGCACTAATCTTACACTCCTAAGAGTATCAGGATCAGATGAGAGACGAAACCCTCTGTGGACAGAAGCAGAAGGCCATGAACTCATGGCTACAGAAGGTTCCATGCACTAGCATTTTTTCTTAGTCCCTTAAGTAAAAATGACCTTGAAATATAATCTGCAATCCAAGATATGCCCTTTAGTGTTTTCCAAACTGTGGTCAGTTGACATGAGCTCTCCTAAGGTGGTCTGTTGTTAACAAATGGATGCATGTGCATGATACAATAACCTGGGGAATTTTTACATCACATATACCTCTCTTGAAGGGTCACAAAGAACATTAAGATATTACAAGTCTGAAAACATGTGCAGTAAAGAAATACCTTTAAATTCGTTTAATCCAGTGGTTAGCTCCATTTATATACAGAAATCTTTGTTTTATTTTGTTTCATTATTATTACCTAACATCTACCAACATCCTTTGGAATGATTGTTCTGCTGAACACTCCCAAACACCAAAAAGCATTAGAGCATTATTCTGTACATTGGACTTGCAAGTGGTGCTCATGTAATTAGGAGGTGACTTCTGTGCCTGCCACACCCACTCTTTTCTGGTAAAGAGTGTTGCAAATAGATGCTAATACAGACAGTCTTTCTTCCTGGGGGGAAAATAAACAAATAAATAAACAAATATATAGTGATATAGTGACCTGTTAGCCCCTAGGATCCATGTAGGTCCAGGTACATCTGATAAAAAAAATCTGTTTAAGATTCTTGATTTTTAAAAATGAGATATCTGGATATAATTCAGGGATGCAGCATATATAAAATAGGTCTTTTGCAGATTGATGAGGCCAACACTAACACAAAGGACTGTTCCTCTTTTCTCATCCTCATATCCCTTGGCAACACTGATAACCATTGCTTTGTGTGAGTAACTTTTGACTTTCAATCCCACGTCTCTGCACAATGAGCTGGTGGGGAGGGGCTCCCAAAGAACAGCCCCCATGAGGTTTGTTGACCTACTCTCTGCTTATTTTTTCCTCAAGATTCTGATAAATTCCCTCTGCCCAGAGCTCCCTCTTCTACTCTACCACTGTTTCTGAGCCTTGTGGCCAATCTGTATATGTGGGAAACAAAATTTAATCTCTCTCCTAAGCTGGCCTCTTTAAAATGATCATCAAATTGTGGTTTAGAGGCATTCTCAGGGCATCTGTCAAAAACTTGGTTTGATGTGTTTCCTTCTTCTGCTTATAGGGCTTTTCTGTGCATGGCTCACGTGTGTTCATTTAAACTAAACGGGCTGAACAAATAATAGCACTACAGCAAACTACAGCATGGGAGTGCTTCACAATAAAGACACATGCACTAGAAATGGAATTGCTCCTTTAAGCTGTTATCTTCAGCATAATTTGTACTTTAGGACCCTAACATAATGATAACTTTTATTAGTTCCTTCTACAAAAAAAAAAATAAATAAATAAACAAAAGGGAAGTTTGCACTAGAAAAGATAGAGGGAACCACAGAAAATCTTGCTTGCCATTGGCCTATGAGCTTGCTGGAGTAACTTTCTGTGTGCCCCCCCCACTTGTTAACAAGTAATCCTTTTAGTCTTTACAAATAAATTTAATATTAAATTAACAACATTTACATAACGTCTAAGGAAGAAATAAAGAAATTCTAAAGAAGTATTTACATATTTCATCATCATCATCATCATTATTATTATTATTATTTTGGCCTCACCCATGGCATATGGAAGTTCCCAGGCTAAGGACTGAATCCAAGTCGTAGCCAAAACCTATGCCACAGCTGTAGCAACACCGGATCCTTACCACCCCATGCCACAGCAGAAACTCCACACATTTCGTTTCTTGAGGGCAGTTGGTTTGGCATTTTCTCTGTGTTCAGTAGTGTCTCTGTCCAAAAAATGTAAGTTCAGACTTAATTTACATTTTAAATAGAAAGTTGGTTTTGTACAGTTGTTCATTATTTGCTGTTAGAGTCCGTGTGCTTCACCTCCCTCCTAGTCATTTCCCTTTTCTTTGGTAATTATTCTTTCACGCTGGCATTTTTTTTTTTTTTGCCTTATTTGAGTTGTACCCGCAGCATATGGAGGTTCCCAGGCTAGGGGTCTAACAGGAGCTGTAGCCGCCGGCCTACACCACAGCCACAGCAATGCGGGATCCGAGCCGCGTCTGCAACCTACACCACAGCTCACGGCAACGCCGGATCCTTAACCCACTGAGCAAGGCCAGGGATCAAACCCACAACCTCATGGTTTCTAGTCTGATTTGTTAACCACTGAGCCACGACGGGAACTCCATGGCGTATATTAATTCTCTCTCTGTCATTCTCATGTTCGGTGTTATTTTCCTGATTTAAGGTGACTCCAGAAGCTATTCCATAATGATTACTTTAGAGAGTTAGGTAAAATATTTGAACTTGAAAGCACTTTAAGAAAGACGAATACAAATACATCTCAATCATACCCAGATATTTGAGATTTAGGGAAGGACCATGTGTCGTAGAATGGGTAGCAAATTTGCTTTATGCCCTGGGTAGTTCTGTAAGTCAGAACCAAGAAATAAATCTTATTTCTTAGTCTAAAAAAATTTTTCTGCAACTCCCTATCTGATCTTTAAAAAATGGGGAATATTTACACTTACAAAATAGATTTTGAGAAAAATAAAAATAAGACTGGGGTTAAATGCCTCTCTTCAAAAAAAAAAAAGATTTCTTTTGTTATCTGTCTTGATTTCTAGTTCTCGATGAGCAATATTCTTCGCTGTGGGACATCTGACAAGGTCTGGAGGCAGTTTTGGTTGTCACAGCTGTGTGGGTTGCTACTGGCATCTAGTGGGCAAAGAGCAGGGATGCAGCTGAACAGCCCCTCAGCACAAGAATTATCTGGCCCCATATGTCAATCATGTTGAGGGTGAGGAACCCTGCTGTGGATCAGTGGTTCTTGGAGGAGTGTGATCCCCAGACCAATAGCATCACCATCATCTGATGCTGTACCTGTTAGACATGCACGGTCTGGAGCGTCAGTGGGCCTTCTTCAGAGTGGGCACAGCAACTGCACTTTAATAAGCACTCTTGGGGCTTCTGATGCAGGAGAATGTTCAAGAGCCACGATAATGGATAGTTCAATCGTTTACTTCTTTTTCAGTCACTTGAAAAGATATGAATTCTTGCTATCTACTCAACCTTGTTCTTTGACCAGTAGCTAAAGTGTGAAATCAAAGCCCCTCACAAATTCTAATTTCTTCAACCCTCAATAATCTCTTTGTCTGGTGGCCTCTCTCTAGTTCTCTGTTCCTAAGAAGCCCCGTCCCAGGAACAAGCTGTATTCTCTTTTCTCTTGCACTATTGTAAAATACTGGCATCAGCCAGCCCTAGGCTTTGGTCTCCCACAACTGGTCCACCCCATGTATTTGCATAAAGCTGGAGCCTGTCCTCTAGTGTGTCATTGCTAGTAAGTGGAGGTTTAACACCATGACTCAGCACCGTACCTCAAAGCCTTTTGAGGCTGGCACTGTGAGTCCCCTTGAGCTGTGAACCTGTCGTACTCATTTTGTCAGGAGTTTGGACTAGTATCCTCTTTCTCACTCTGATACCGCACATCTGCCAAATCACTTACACTCGGGGTCGTGCTCAAAATTAAAATCCATCATTAATAAGGTTACAAATAACAAATGCTGGAGAGGGTGTGGAGAGAAGGGGAACCCCCCTTCCACTGTTGGTGGAAAAGTAAATTAAATTGGTACAACTGTTATGGAAAAAAGTATGGGAGTTCCTCAGAAAACTAAATATAGAACTACCATATGATCCAGCAATCCCACTCCTGGGCATATATCCAGACAAAACTTTCATTCAAAAAGATACGTGTACCCCTGGGTTCATTGCAGCACGATTTACAATAGCCAAGACATGGAAACAACCTAAATATCCATCGACAGATGAATGGATTAAGAAGATGTGGTACATATATACAGTGGAATACTGCTCAGCTATAAAAAGAACAAAATAATGCCATTTTGCAGCAACATGGATGCAACTAGAGATTCTCATACTAAGTGAAGTTAGAAAGAGAAAGACAAATACCATATGACACCACTTATATAAGGAATCTAGGGCACAAATGGGAGTTCCCATGGTGGTGCCGGGGAAACAAATCCAACTCAGAACCATGTGGTTGTGTGTTTGATCCTTGGCCTCACTCAGTGGGTTAAGGATCCGGCGTTGCTGTGAGCTGTGATGTAGGTTGCAGATGCGGCTCAGATCTAGCGTTGCTGTGGCTGTGGCGATGGCTGGCAGTTGTAGCTCTGATTAGACCAGTAGCCTGGGAACCACCATATGCCACAGGTACGGCCCTAAAAAGCGAAAAATAAAGCAGAAATAGACAAATGAAACTATCTACAAAACAGAAATAGCTAAACGGACGTAGAGAACAGACTTGTGGTTGCCAAGGGGGAGGGGGAAGAGGTTGGGATGGATGGGGAGTTTGTGTTTAGTAGATGTAAATTATTACGTTTAGAATGGATAAGCAATGAGGTCCTACTCTACAGCCCAGGGAACTATATCCAGTCTCTTGGGATAGACCATGACAAAAGATAGTATGAGGAAAAAATGTATACGTATGTATGCATGTGTGACTGTGTCACTATGTTGTAGAGCAGAGATTGACACAGCATTGTAAATCAACTATAATTAAAAAAAACTAACACTGCACTATAAATCAACTGTAATTCAATAAAACTTTAAAAATTAAAAAAAAAATCCACGCTGTGAAATCATTCACAGTGCATATCTCAAATGATGATGAGTTAACATGTTTTTTTTTTTTTCATGTATGAAGAAGTACACTCACTTTTCTTTCTTGTCTGTGATGCAAAAAATGGAACATCCAAAACTGAGAGAGCAGAAGCTGAATTTTATAACATAGCTTTTGGTAACTTGAGAAGGACCTTTAGTCCTTAGCAAATATAAGTTAGGAAGGCATTTGGTTTGCCAACCTGTCCTTTCCCCATCATGCATTCAAGTCCTTATTCCAATGAAGGAAAAAAAATAAACAAACTAGCTTTTGCATGAGCTTTTATCATGGAGTGGAGGAATGCAAATCTTATAATTAAGAACTCAGTCTTCATTATTAGCCTGCAAATCATACAATAAAATAAATTTGGCAGACGTGGCCAAATGTTCGTACTTGATTAATTTGGGAATCACGTTCATTTATTGTGGGCTGTGATTGCTGCTGACAATTTTGTTTCTCTTCAGCTCTATTAAGGATTGCTGGCAAGTGGCACTGCCAAAGGTGGTGAGAACCTGAAAGGGGCAATTGTTGCAAATCTGGAGGAGAGGTGGACCGTGTCACCTCCTGGCGTTTTCCTCCTCATCACCCGCCTCATTTCTATGAGAGTTGGAGACTTCACCTGAGTTAGTGTGAAAAATATATCCCATTGTGTTGTCAGGAAAGGATAACTGATCTTAAGGGTTTTCGACCGAGAGATGGCCACAGAGCCACAGAGAAGGGGACAGACACGTGTATCTCACATTGAAGACTGACTTGTTCCCGCTTGCCACCTGGACTCTTCGCATCTCATTCAGTGTCATTCTTCCAGAACAGAGCAGTTGTCCTGCTGTTCATGACCATAGACTCCTTTCCTTTTCTTGGTGTCCAAAAAGGGGACGGGGGGAATCTAACTTTAGGAATTCTGCTTCCCTCTAGTTTATTGACATAAATTTGGATTGTCTCTCTATATCTCCCCTCTCTCTTATTTTTTTTTTATTTGGCAGTATTTTTCCCCCTTAAAAATAGCCCTAGTATGGCTTCTATGCTTTGAGATAGCACCTTGAATGAGAATCTGTTCTGCGCTTTAAAAATTAGTTGAAATTCCTTAGGTGGCTCGGTTTCTTAAAGATGATCAATAAAATGCATGCAGGCAGATTCCATCAGAGCAATGATCACCTACTGAAACAGGCAAATTAGTGATGACATTAATCCAAATGCCTTGTTTTATGTGTATGTGTTGGAGGGGGAGCAGTTTTTAATCCCCTGACTGTGTGTTTTTGGGGAAGGGGTTAAGGTGGATGGTAATAGTTCTCGTTGAGGGTGTGTGTGTGTGTGTGTGTCCCTGACAACTGCAAACAGTGTAGGGAATGGCATGGAATAAATGAAGGAACAGCTGTTTAAGAGTAAGAACAAGTGAGTTGCTAGGGTGAAATAAATCCTCAGGCATTTATCCAGTGCTTTATAAGTCAGGCTTCCCTTTTTGGAACGCCTGCCTTCTACACTTTGTTTTCAGCCATCAATCATGGCTAGTGCTAATTACTTTCCAAATAGCCTTTCTGCACGGGAGCTACCTGTCTCTCCTCTGCCTCCATCATGCTTATCAGAGAATTCAAGGTTCTGTTTCCTGAGTATGGGTAAATCTGAGATAAATTAATGTACCAGCATAACATTTAGTTTCCACTCCTAAAAACTCTAGCAAGAAATAGAAGGGATAGGGGAGGCACATCTCTTACTCTGTTAAAATGATTTTACACCATCCTGTTGCAGTGCCAGAATGCAATACCTTGTATCTTGAATGAAAAAGAATGAAAGCCAACGTGAATTTGGGCTCCATTAGAAAGCTAGTACAGTTAACCAAGAGCTGATAGAGATGAAAGGTGTTTTCCTGATCACTTCAACCATTCCTTTCTCTGAAATGAAATCGTACACAATTTAGTTCGGGTACAATATGAAAGTGAATTTTACATTTGCCTTGTTCAACTGACTTGTTTATCCCGAACAAGACAGCTTAGCCCAAACTGATGTAGTGTCCCTGCTCCCCGCCAATAGTCTTGTGTCAAATCAGATAAGCTTTAGACAGTAAACAGTCTGCTTTCAGACTGTTGCCTAAAAATGCTGAGGGGAAGTTACCTGGGTTAGATGCTGAGAGTACTGGTGACCTGGGTTAGGTGCTGAGAGTACTGGTGGTAGACAGATTTCAACCCAATATCTTGGAGAGTAAGGGCCCCATCCTGACAGCCAAGGGAGCTAGTACAGGTGGGGATAAATGGTACCCAACCTTCTAAATTCTGGGTTGATACTTTCATGTCTCTATTCTGGGGGAGCCTCTCTCCTCTTAGATAGGTCCCTTCATCATTGTTTTCAAAGCTAAACCCCCTCCACTCTTCTCTAGGGGTCGGTAGACATTTAACTTGTCTTGCTTCCTGAATCAGCAGACCTATTTCCTCATTATCTGGATGCTTCGAAGAGCTTGATAAATAGTTGACTTGCCAAAATATAAGACGACTGGGGTTTTCAAGAAGTCTGCCAAATCGGTTTATTGGATCAGTTTCAACATTTTGTCCTGCTGAACTACAGGCTTATTGCCATCTTGGAGGGAGGTGTTAGCACATAGTGCTTCAATTCGCACGCGGTTTGCTTGAGTTTGTATTCTGGTTCCATCACTTTCTAGCTCTGTGACTTGGGTATGTTACTTGCCTCTTCAGTGCTTCAGTTTTTCCATTTGTAAAGTGGGGTTAATAATTGTACCCATATCAATAGGTAATAATATTTTTAAAATTTTTATTAGTGTATCGTTAATTTACAGTGTTGTGTCAGTTTCTGCCATACAGCATAGTGACCCAGTCACACACAAACATACATTGTCTTGTATTATCTTCCATCATGGTCTGTCCCAAGAGACTGGATACAGTTCCCTGCGCTGTAGAGTAGAACCTCATTGCTTATCCATTCTAAATGTAATAGCTTGCATCTACCAACTCCAAACTCTCAGTCCATCCCACTCCCCTCCCCCTCCAGGCAACCACAAGTCTGTTCTCTGTGTCTGTGAATACGTTTGTTTTGTAGATAGGTTCATCTGTGCCATGTACTAGATTCTACATATAAGTGACATCATGTGATATTTGTCTTTCTCTTTCTGATTTATTTCACTTAGTAAGAGAATTTCTAGTTTTATCCGTATTGCTGCAAATGACATTATTTTGTTCTTTTTTATGGCTGAATAGAATTCTATTATATATATGTACCACATCTTCTTAATCCATTCAATATAGGTGATTGTATTAGAAGAGTCGGTATGTGTAACAGTCTTAGAGCAGTGCCTGGCGTATAGAAAGTGCTCACAAAGCGTTAGCTCCTTTTTACTGTCTTTGTGTCTTGTCTCCCTGTAGCACTAAATGATTCCTAACTAGAGGAAAACTTGGCTGCTGGTGGCAGCCATGACTACCCCTCCATGGGATTATAGATTTCTAACAAGGTAGAAGAGAGGCAAGAAACATACTCCCTTGAAGGGGTTTGTGAGAGAAGGAAACTCAAGTTGACATTTTTTGCCTCTTTCTTTTCCCATTTTCTTATTGATGACTAGCATATTTCTAGGGAAATTAATTTTTTTTTTAGTAAAATTTGGGTACCTTTATCTGATCCATTTTTAGGAATGGGTGACTGTAAGATAATCCCTAAAGGGTAGAGATTTGTTTTTCTCACTGGCACAAGAAGTCTAGGGTGTTGATTATTGGTTCAGTGGCTGAGGGTGTTACGTCGTGATTCTAATTCTTGGGGCCTTGTCTTCATGTTTGTTACCTTATTCCCTGTCCACTTCCATTGAGAAAACCAAAGCTTTCCCAGAACTACCTCTACTCCCATCCTATCTAATATCCAGAATTTTTCTGCTAAGGTCTCATTGACTGGGGTCCCCAACTGCAAAAGAGGCTGAGAATTTGAGGGAGGGGTTTTCAGAATCAGTCTAAACAGACCATGATCCACTGCTTGGAACTAGACTCTGACTCTGCATTCTCAGAAATCTGTTTTCAAAGAAAGTGGTGGTGGTGGTGGAGGGTAGGGATGGGCATTGGCCAGGCCATTAGCAATATCTTCTAAATCAACCTCCTTTTTACCATTCTTGCCTGTCTCAGTGCTAATCCTTTTCATCTGAAATATCTCAGTTATCAATCAAAACCAATGTATACGATGGTATCTTGTTTTGTAGTTGAAAAAAATGAGGCAGCTAAGAGGTGGTGGGGACATGATTCAAACTCAGGCCATCAGATGTCAAGTTGGTGCTCTCACCCGCTTTTCCCCAGGGATTCTGTTAGAACTGAGGAAGAGGGATTACCTGGCACCTCCTGGAGAAGATGAAACATGATTTTTCAGGCTTATCACAAGAGAGAAAAACCTCTGGAGTTTTCTACATGAGAGTCTTGAGCTGAGAGTTATTTGTCACAGCAAGAGACTTAGAATTTCCCTGAAGCACAGCCTCTCCACTCAGCTCCTGGACACTTTCATCTCTGAACTCATTTTAGGAATTCTGTCTTGATCTTTTATATCCTTCTACCTGGGATCCCCTTTTCCTGTCAATCTATGGCAAGTCCCAGGAAATTATCACTCCTACGATGTAGGCGATGCTGGCCATTTCTTGACTGGTGTCAACTACCCTTATGTAATGAAACCTTTTCAGTAAATGTGCTAGGAGGAGTTCACAGTTCACCCAGGATGCTGTTGCATTTTTCCCCTCAGATTGTATTTATACCTTGTTTGAAGCCTAACTAAGTCACGGACTCTGGTCTGTGTGTCTGGCTGAGCAGCTGCAGAGGGAGTTGGTGTTATGATCACATAAATGTAATCTATCAGGACCCTCATGAAGGATGTCTGGGATCCCCTCATTTAGGCTCGAGATATAGCAGGGTATCCACTTTTTCACCACTGTTTTTTGGCAGTGATGGGCCTGGGCACACTGTGTTAGGCACAGTAAAATATGATGCTCGGTGTTCCTGTCATGGCTCAGCAGTTAATGAACCTGACAAGGATCCAAGAGGACGTGAGTTCAATCTCTGGCCTCAGTGGGTTAAGCATCCGGCATTGCCGTGAGCTGTGGTTAGGTCACAGATGCGCCTCGGGTCTTGCGTTGCAGTGACTGTGGTGTAGGACAGCAGTGATAGCTCTGATTCAACCCCTAGCCTGGGTGACCTCCATAGGCCACAGTTGCGGCCCTAAAAACACAAAGGACCTTGAGAGCTTGTTTGGAGGTTCTAGCAGGGGAGCGCAGCTACTTGTATACCCTTGACCGAAGAATGGTCCTCCTCTATCGGGGATGGTCGTCCTCTTCGACAGAGTGCGCAGCTTCGGGAGGGACGCACATGGAGTGGTGAGGGAGGAAGGGGACCCCCGCCTATGTAAGCTGGTGCAACCACTATGGAAGACAGTGTGGAGGTACCTTAGAAAACTCTACATAGAACTACCATATGAACCAGCAATCCCACTCTTGGGCATATAACCAGACAAAAATTTCCTGGAGAAAGACACTTGAACACGCATGTTCACTGCAGCACTATTCACAATAGCCAAGACATGGAAACAACCCAAATGTCCTTCGACAGATGACTGGATTAGGAAGATGCGGTATATATACACAATGGAATACTATTCAGCCATAAAAAAGGATAAAATAATGTCATTCGCAGCAGCATGGATGGAATTAGAAACCCTCATACTGAGTGAAGCAAGTCAGAAGGAGAAAGACAGAGGTCATATGAAATCTTTTATAACTGGAGTCTAAAACACTGCACAAATGAACATCTCAACAGAAAAGAAAATCACGAACTTGGGGAACAGACTTGTGGTTGCCAAGGGGGCGGGGGAGGGGTGGGGGAGGGGGTGGGAGGGAATGGGGTTAACTAGTGCTTTAATGATGGAAAAGCCAGGAGATCCAACTGTATTGCATGGGGAACTATATCTAATCACATGTGACGAATCCATAT
>PVHT020000010.1:1579151-1655597 GCA_004024745.2 Catagonus wagneri | reverse complement strand
GACTTGTGGTTGCCAAGGGGGCGGGGGAGGGGTGGGGGAGGGGGTGGGAGGGAATGGGGTTAACTAGTGCTTTAATGATGGAAAAGCCAGGAGATCCAACTGTATTGCATGGGGAACTATATCTAATCACATGTGACGAATCCATATATGTACATGTAACCGGGTCACCATGCGGTGCAGTTGGAAAATCTGACAGAAATCTGTAAACCAGCTATAATGCAAAAAAATAAAAAATAAATTATAAAAAAAACCACAAAGGACAAAAAATAAATAAATAAATAAAATATGATGCTCTCCCAGCTGTGCATAGGTACGGAGGAAGAAGACTCTTTAGTCCCCCCAATACCAACACACAGGCTTAACAGTGATCCTCCTTCTCCATCGCAGAAAGGAAAAGCCATTCCACATACCTGACACATCATTAGCACTTCAGTGTAAGTATTACCTGGCCTCCTCGTAAACTTTCAGGATCTGAAAAAGTTTTGGATACCTTAGCATATCCCTCTTAGAGCAGTACTTTTTCTATAAGGGCCAGATGGTCAATATTTTAGACTTCGCTGGTCAGACAATCTGTCACAAATACAAATACTCAATGCCATCTATAATATGTAAACAAATGAACATGGCTGTGTTCCAATAAAACTTTATCTGTTTACTCTGAAATTTGAATGTTACCTTATTTTTTTTTCGCTTTTTTTAGAGCTTCACTTGCAACATATGGAGATTCCCAGACCAGGGGTCACATTGGAGCTGTAGCTGCTGGCCTACACCACAGCCAAAGCAACACCAGATCTGAGCCATGTCTGTGGCCTACACCACAGCACATGGTAATGCGGGATCTTTAACCCACTGAGTGAGGCCAGGGATTGAACCTGCAACCTCATGGTTCCTAGATGGATTTGTTCCTGCTGTGCCACAGTGGGAACTCCATGAATGTTACATAATTTTTATATTATGGAATCTTATTTTTTTCCAATTATTTAAAAGTGAAAAAATATTCTTGACTCATGGATCATCCAAAAAAAAAAAAAAATTTGACCTGTGTGTTGCAGCTTGCTTTAAAGCATCTCTGTCACATAGATTATTTGTGATGATGGAAACGTTCTATAATAGCAAACACTTGAAATATGGCTAATGCAACTGAGGAGCTGCATTTTTAATTCTAAGTAATTGAAATTTTATTTTAAATAGTCCCTTGTGACTAATAGCTACTGTATTAGAGCTGGAGCTCTGCTGTTTATCTGAACTAGATTCAAGATTCCTAGTTTTTATATCTCTTAGATTGGAATGTTAAATTCCTGAAAGAAAAAGACTGGCCTAGTTAGGGCAAAAATCACATAATGTAACAGACATTTGGCTTCCAGGAGCCACCCTCTTTGGGTAATGGAAGGATTTCCTGCAGAAGTGAGCCTGAATAGGCAGCCCAACAAGGGTTTGCTACAGTTCCCCAAAGTCTTGCATTTCAAAAAAAGATCTCTAACAGAAAGAAAAAGAATGACGTACTGTTGGTAGAACGAGCATGGAAGAGAGATTTTTGTGGCTTTTTCTCATTTCAGCAATCCTTAGTTCATACTGCAATGATGACTTGTGTAACCCTGTGCCTATCAGAGAATAGTGTTCTCATTTAAAAAAATGCTACGTGTGCATTTGGTCAACAAGCATTATTAAGCATCTGATATGTCCTAGGCACAGTGCCCAGTGCCTTCACAAACTGTTTCAGGTTTATTCTTCATCTCATGAATATTCTCACACAAAATGCTGTTATGTGAAGAGTTAAAATGAAATTAAATGACCTTATCATGATGATGATGATATGGATTATTATTCTGTTACAGGGGATACCTCAGGCCTATATTATGAAAAAGTTAAGGTGAGCCTCATTTCAACTTCTGAAATTCTGAAAAAGTTTATTAACATTTAGAATTTTGACCTTACAACTTTTGGCATGTCTACAAATCTAAGTTGCTAGTCATTCTTACTTGCCGTTGGGAATCCATTATCATTTCTAGAAACATCCTTATTTGTGTGCCATGGGAGTGTGGGGGTGGGGATACTAATTCTCAGTGAGAAACCAGGGAAGGCACCACTGATGTTTCATTCAAGACCTCAGTGGTAGGAAGGTGGAGGTTGGAAAGGTTTTGGAGCAGAAACTTCTAGGGACAGAAATCGCAGAGGCTCTAAAACAGGAATGAGCTTCTTTTGCTAAAGGAAGGGAAGGTAGCCCGAAGTGCTTGGAGTTTAATATAGCAGAAGAGCACTGACAGGTGAATTCTAGAGATGGTCGATGGTCAGATCACGACATAAGGCACGATAACACTCAGCACAGACCCAGAAAGGTATCTCATAATAGCATATGGTAAACGCAAGTTATATCACTGACTTGGAAGAGTCAGAATAGTTAGTTTGTGGCTGAATTAAAGGTGAGGGATCAGCTTTCGTGAATGGATAAGCATCCTATTGAAACAGACAATTGGTTTATAGAATTATGTCCCCAGTTTGCTGCAAGGTATCACGGACCAAGTAGTTCAGAATGAAAAGTCTCCTCTGCAATGCAGCAGGGGGTGTGGTTGTCTAGAAACCTCTGGCTGTGTGTGAGTTGGATTTCTTTTGGTCTTCTGCAGGGATTAAAAAAAAAAATCTCAGAATGCCGGTAAATTGATGGGTTCAGATGACCAAGAGAAATTAGCATATCAAATCACAGAAGGCTTAGAGCTAAGAGATGGCCCAATTTGCTCTGAATAGAAATCAACAAAAATTCTAAACTGAAAAGTGAAACAACAACAGACAAATCAAAACAACGCTATTAAATCTCTGGAGCCCCAAAGAAGCTGACTATGTCATATAATCTGGAGTCTGATTGCTTAAGTGCTGGAGACTGGCACAGCAAGCCAAAGTTTTAACAGTTTTAAATTTCTATGACTAGAGGAAAAAAAAAGGTAGGATTCTAGGATAGAAATAATTCACTTATTTCATTGTTATTATTATTATTATTTTTTGTCTTTCGTTGTTTTAGGGCCGCACCCGCGGCATGTGGAGGTTCCCAGGCTAGGGGTCTAATCAGAGCTACAACTGCTGGCCTACGCCACAGCCACAGCAACGCAGGATCCGAGCCGCGTCTGCAACCTACACCACAGCCCATGGCAATGCTGGATCCTTAACCCGCTGAGCAAGGCCAGGGATCGAACCTGCAGCCTCATGGTTCCTAGTCGGATTGGTTTCCGCTGAGTCACGACGGGAACTCCCACTTATGTCCTTATTAATGTTTGGAAATATACCTATGAACAGGGAATTTGCAAGGTGGTGTTTTCCATGGAGGACATTGAAACCATTTGGAACACGTTTACTCATGTTGGTAATGTGAGGATGACAATTATTACTGAAAATGCAAGCACAGTTGACTACATAGACAGAATGTGACTCTACAGAACTTGGTCAAAGCAGCCAGTCCAGTTATGTGGGCCACTGGTTTGAGGTTTCTGTCTAATTTTTGAGTGTTGGCACAAAAGTGGCATGATGTCACTATCAAAGGTAATTTACTTGGTTCATTATGGGCATCAAAGTTACTGGAAATAACACTGTATTGTAGAGAATGTGGACTTGCTTTTATAAATTTATTTTTATTTATGAAAATACAAAATTTTTGTCACTATCAATGACAGTGCCTTATAATACAGAAATGGATTACCATTCCCAGAAAATTTTATCAATATTTTAAGACCTTATTGTAGTCATCTGAAGAAGGATAAGCCAACAAAAATGCATATTTGCCAAGAACTTTGAAGATAAATCTTAAAAATAGCGAAGATTTAATATGTTCATGAGGTCAGTTAGCTACCTGGTATATCTGATTCATCACAATCATTCTGTTTTACTTTTAACCACTGAAGAAGCTTCTTGATGACATGAGAAGAACATAAAAGTGAGGAAGGAAGGTCTGCAAGGGCCGTGAATGTGGACTTGGGGTGTGGGTCGGGGGAGACATGGTCCATTTTCCAAACTCCATTACATCCTTTTATTTCAATGAAAGAATTAAAAAAAAAATAAGCCACTCACCTTAACCTCAAACACAAATGTTGACTGTGGCCAAGGAATAAGATGTGATTTTACTGTATAAACATTAATTAGCTTTCTCTTTCTAAGGAAGCTATTTCGCTGTTCCTGTTTAGCTTTATAATTTCTAATAAGTTTCAAAATAAAAAATCCCTGAGGACAACCTGGTGGTTGTTTTTTTACCCATTTCAGTTCTGCTTCTTCTGATTATATTATATCTTAATTCTTTGCAGTTGGCTAGTTGCCAACCCAGCCCTTCTTTCCTGGGTGGGTGGTGTAGCTTTAAGAGGCCCATTTCTCCTGGCACTGCTGTATTGATCAGCCTTGCTGACCTCCCATCAGGTATATTTGGCCTTTTCAACTTGAAGGAGAAATCCTAGTTCTCATATGTCTCTAAGCCCCAAAGGCAAGCCAGGGTTGAAAAGTCTTTTCCTGCCGTATGGCAGCATGAAACCCTAAATAGAAATAACTATTCTAACTTCTCTAAAAAAGTGCTCATTTGGGAGTTCCCATCATGGCTCAGTGGAAAGGAATCTGATTAGTATCCGTTAGGACACGGGTTCAATCCCTGGCCTCTTTCAGTGGGTTAAGGATCCGGCGTTGCTGTGAGCTGTGGTGTAGGTTGCAGAGGCAGCTCAGATCTGGCGTTGCTGTGGCTCTGGCGTAGGCCAGTGGCTACGGCTCTGATTTGACCCCTGGCCTGGGAACCTCCATATGCAGCGGGTGCAGACCTAAAAAGACAAAAAAAAAAAAAAAAAAGAGTGCTCATATGACTATAAAATAACTCAATTTTAGAAAATGCTCTCTCCTTCGTCACACATTTTTAGGCCTTTCCTCTTCACACATTTTTAGTTTTTTGTTTTTTTTTCCTTTTAGCACCATGCACATAAAAGTAGAAGTCAAGTATTAAGGATGAGGATACCACCTGAGAAATGAATTATAGTTAAAAGAACTGTTGAAGGAGAGTGAAGGTGATTTGAAGTCCACACGGTACTCTTCTCTTTCCCGCTAAAGGAGGATTCTGCCAGGAACATCATACAATACAATCGGGGCGAGGGGGGGAAGGAAGGCCTTTCACAGACCACTGAGCACTTAATTTATGGGAACCGTTTGTTCATGTCCTATCCTATTCCTGTAATCTTTTTTTGACAAACAAGAACAAGTTTTCTTCACCTTTTGGACATCAGAAATTTGATGCCCCGAATACTGACTTCTTAAAGTAATTGCAGTTTTATTGAATGGAATTTCAAACAAATGGGAGTCATAGTCCTGGATGTCAGTTTAAGTAGATGCCCATTAACAGACTTGGTGATGCGAACGCACGTACAAATCCTATTTTGGAGTGGAAAGAAATGATTCTGATGGTTTTAGATTCTTTAGAAAGATCATCAATTACTTAAGTTTGGACTGCAGCCCTCCAGGGGAGAATGTAATCCATAAGTGGCTGAGATTTTCAATTATACCTAGTCATTTGTCAGATGTTCTCTTCACTTAGCATGAATGTTTATTGATAATTTTTATAATCTCTAGGTTATGATATCTGATCTTTTGGATCACTTTTTTTTTCTTTTAATATCTATACTTTCAAATATAATTAGTGATTGCCCATCAATTCAAAGGGCTATTTAATAGGCTTTCAATACGTGTTTTTAAATGCCCTTGGCTGGTTTGAATGCCTTTGTGTGTGTGTTTGTGAAGTTCTTCCTAAATAGCCACAATATAAGAGTGAAGCATTTAAGACTGGCTTAAATATACAAACTGTTCAATTTAAACCTATGTAAATAAATTATCTTGGGTTCAGTTATGTTTATTCCATCTGTTTTCATCATCTGCTGTTACAATAATTTATCATTTCTACATGGTATTAAAATGTAAATGAATCAAGAGAGGAAACACATCTGTGGACGGTTAGTAAAGCTACATTCAGCAAGTGAGCTAAGTCATAATAATTAATTAAATTTCACTGCCCATATATGCTTGTAATTGTATATTTAGTGTGCATTTGCATAATCACATAATGAGATCTATATGATTCATGCTTTGTTGAGCTGATTCTGGATGCACAAATTACAAGTTCCGAGCTAGAGTTGCTTATCAAGATATCACAAAGACATTTGGCTTTTTTCAGAAATGATGTATGGGAAGTAAAGAAAAAAAATTAAAAATGTTAAGTTACACATTCTTAAAGTTCAGCAAAGTAACTGACTGAAATGACAATTCAAATTACAGAGAAGTCCTGGTTTCATTCTTTGAAATATTGCTTTTAAAAGTGAACTGATACGGTATTTAGTAGCTTTTGATCAAGGAAACATTTGCTCTTTTGAAGAAGTGCTGTTAACCGGTTAGATTTGGTATGTTCTGAGCCAGTTTATAAGTCGTCACATATAGTATTTTTTATTTAATAATATTCCAGTTAGTCTAATCACATAAATAATTGATTTAATTTTTCAAAATGGAGCAAAATAGCTGTTTTAGGACCACATCCTACAGCAGAATTGTGCCTACCAGCCTTAAACTCTTAGATATACACAATTTGTAGCATTTGCTGAAGGTGACGGGACAGTTTTCAGGAGTGACATATTGTAGACAGGCTTGAGCCAAAAATCTATTTTGGGCCCTGGCCACCTCTGGCTCCTCAAAACTCAGTCCTCTCTAGCCGCTGTGTGTTAAGCTGATCAAAATAACTCACAGAAGGTTGGGTGACAAAGACTTAACCTCTCAGGTATATCTGCATATTGAAAATGAAGCTTGTAATCCAAATAGATTTTAAAAATGCCAGTCTGTTTTAACCACTCCCTTGCCTGCTGCCCTTTCCTGTCCCTACTGTTGATCCAGTTCAAATCTAAACTTTTGTAATGCACTTGGCGTTGCTTGCCAGAGCCTTCATCATCTGATCATCTTGACTTCCCTCTTCTGCCTTCCTCATCACTTACCCTTTTCTGTCTTAAGACTCGCATCGCTGTGGCTGTGGGGTAGGCTGGCAGCTGTAGCTCCGATTAGACCCCTAGCCTGGGAACCTCCATATGCCGCGTATGTGGCCCTAAAAGAGCAAAAAACAAACAAACAAAAAACAAAACAAAACCAAACCCCTTCTCTCTATCTCTACTAAACATTGAATTCTCCATTTCCTTCTCTGGCTCCTTGTCAGCCAGAACTACCCCACCTCTCCTACCCAGCCCTCTCTCTTTCTAAAACTTTTAATTCTGAATTAATTTCAGACTCATAGAAACTTGCAATAGTACAGAGTTCCTCATACATTTCTCTGAGTGACGCTTCTGACAGTTCACCCTGGGTGGACTCACGGATGACTTATTCAGCATAAAGTTATCCCATGCGAGCGTGTATCTGACCGAGAAATCATGTCACAGCAGGAGTGAGCCAGTGGACCACAGAATCCTCTAGTTATAATTTAACCTGTCACCCAGAAGAAGCTGGCTTCATAGAACAATGGAAAGGCCTTCTGAAAACTCAGTATGGCTCCCACTGCGGTATGAGTCCCTGCCAGTTGGTAATACTGTCCTATGGGAGGCCAGACCTGCTTTGCATCGGCAGGTAACAGAAAATTCTCTTTGTCCCATAGCCAAATCCAGGGGGTAGTAGTGGGAGCGATTCCTTTCACTATGTGATCAGAGTCCCTTCCCTGAAACTCTGACCTTCGCTTTCATTCCCACAAACTTGGTTTTAGATGTTTTGGAGGTTTTTGCTACTAGGGAAGAAGGCTTCAGTGCAGGTGTGGAAGGTGGTATGAAGATGGGTTCTTGTGTTGAACTGCAGTTGAAATGATCACATTGGGCTCCTCAAGTCACTGAACCAATGGAAGGAGAGAGAAGTTAGCAGCCTGGTTGAGGAAACTAATCCCAATTGACAAGGGAAAGTTGGATTGCAATTACGGGGGGGGGGCCAGAGGACTCACTGGGCACTTAGTATTTTCACAGAGAATAAAAAAAGTCTCTGGGAGGCTAGAACAATCCAGTAAAGGCTGGACTGCCAAAGGCTGAGCTTCTTCAGAGAATGTATAGGTCACTTCCAAGACAGAGCATCTCTACCGCCAAGGTGTTGGCTAAGGGCAAAGGAGACATGGAGTGAGTGATAGAAGGATGTGTTTAAGAAACTGACATGTGATAAGTTTCTAGAAGGAAGCCAGAAAATATGTTTTACATATATATGTAACATACATATATAGGTAAATGCACACGCACATATATAACAAAATATAAGTTCTGTGTATAATGAGAAAGAAGAAAAGCAACCCCTGACATCTGGTAACTGGTCTGCTACTCATAGCTAGGCCTAATTTTTCTCTGTTGGGTATAAACAGTCTTACAGAACGTCAATGTCAGACAAGGTCACTCTGAGACCAGAGTAAGATGAAACAAAAGCAAGGCCACTGAGCCAGTCACAGACAACCAGACATCCTCCTCTCTAAGTAGTAAGTGTGATCACTGCTCCTTTTCCATTGATGGATTTGGCCTCGTTCCAGTTTATCCCCGTTATGGATAAGGTTCACTGAGTATCAGCCCCAGAGGAAACACTCCAAGGCCAACCTCCACTTCCTTAGAGCCTGCTCAAATCACCCTACTAAAGACCAAAGCCTATCCCATTACAAGTCCTTTTTAACACCATCTTATGGGGGCGCCCAGGACCCTTGTTCTTCGTCAAGGAGACAAGGAATAAACTCAACTTGGAGTTCCGTTGTGGCTCAACGAGTTAAGAACCTGACATAGTGTCCGTGAGGATGTGGGTTCAATCCTTGGCCTTGCTCAGTGGGTTAAGGATCCCAGTGTTGCTACAAGCTGTGACATAGTTCACAGAGGTGGCTCAGGTCTGGCGTTGCTATGGCTGGGGTGTAGGCCGGCAGCTGCCCCTCCAATTTGACCCCTCAGCTGGGGACTTCCATATGCCACATGTACAGCTGTAAAAAGAAAAGAATAATAAACTCAAGTTGTTCAACTTATTCAACCAATGGTCTTTGGCTGAAGGACATGGCCAATATTAACCGCCCATCTCTCTTTTCCTCCTTTCTCTTGCTCTGCTAGTTCACATAAGAAATATTCCCCTTTATTTCACCAGTAGTTTTTAGGTTACAGAATACTCTGATAGGACTTTGAGTTAGATGAGAAATTCACACTGATGGGACATTCTCTTCTGTCTTGAAGGAAAAGGTGAGAGCCCGTTAGTTTGTATGAAGGATCTTTGCATCCTGATAGGCAGATACAAGTAGTTCCTGTTGTATGGAGCTCTAATATAGGTAGTGGGTGAAGACAGATGCTGAGGAGCAAATGGTATAACCTGTGTAATTATCTGGTGGTTCACTCTCAGATCCAGCCCCTTTCTTCCTCTACACAGCTCTATTCCACAGGGGCCTGATCTCTGTACCCATGCTGCCACTCTCCCTTTCTCACTGGCTTCTGACTGGGCTGAAGGGAGGACCTCCAGGACACTGACAAGCAGGAGCTGAGAAGCTGGTGGTGCTTAAGTTAGTGGCTATATCTCTGTGGTCCCGGATCCATTCCAGGACCTCCTAGTCATTTCTGCCTCGTTCCATCTCATACATGGAGGCCTCCTCTGCTTGCTTCTGATTACACCATCTACTCTGTTTGTGCACTTGCCCTTAAATGGTAGCAATTTCCGGCTGTTATTATTTTCTGGTTGCCTCACATTTCCTTGTTATCTCTTCTAACATCTCTGTAAGAAGGTACCCTTATGAAATTTCCTCTTTTGGTCTATCTGGATTGAATTATGTTTTCCTCATCTTACCCAGAATGGTACACTCCATAAGCCTAATTTATAGATTCATTTCACTTCTACATATATTTTTTTTCTTTTTATGGCCATATGTATGGCATATGGAAGTTCTCAGGCTAGGGGTAGAATCAGAATTGTAGCTGCAGGTCTTCGCCACAGCCACAGCAATGCTAGATCTGAGCTGCATCTGCAACCTACATTGCAGCTTGCAGCAATGCCAGGTCCTTAACCCATTGAGCAAGGCCAAGGATCAGACCTTATCCTCATGGACACTATGTCAGGTTCTTAACCCATTGAGACACAATGGGAACTCCTACAGTTTCTTTTTAAACACCTTTATAGAAAATAGATTATGAGTCCTGGCACTGGTTACTTTGATAAAGATGACAACTTAATTCTAAGAAGCTCAAAGTGATTTTTGATAACACAAACCACAAAAAGCAGATTCAAACCCATCCTTTTTCTCCACATTCTTGCTTTATTTTCCTAGTTACATGCAGTTTCACTAACGCTTGTAAATATTTGAACCAATGCAGTGAAATCATTCATAATAGTCATTTCCTAGTTGTTTGAGATTGTAAAATAGATACAACATGACAGGGATAAGGGGTTAAAATGAGGCATGCATCTTAATGATTCCTCTGTCCCCAGAAACTGACTGAAGGACATAGCCTTCCCCTTATGATGCAAATCTGCCCTGGCTTTAGTTGGAGTTCTGCACAGATCCAGCTGGAGAAAAGGATCTTAATTTTTTACTCTCTCAGTGGGTACTTGTCTAGATCTGCTCTCACAAGGCTAAATGATACTTCAAGGTGCTTTCAAGATCACAATTGAATAAGTCTCAAACCCTCAATTTATCTGTAGGAGACTTCTGGGGTAGGTCTATCTTTGCAAACTGCCTCATAGCCAAGGGGAAATAAAATTTAAGTGTAGAACAATACAATTAACAGAACACTTGATGTTTCTAAACTCTGCGTATAATTTATCCTGGAGCTGCACTGATTCATCTTTTTTTTTTGTTGGTGTTTTTGATTGGCTGCTACAGTTATAGTCATTTCCGGAATTTTTTTTTTATGTGATATTTAAATTGTGAAGAAATGATTCATTTCCGAATAAGAGCGTCAGTCATTGGTGGGCATTCTGATGGGCTTCGGTGAAAGCAAAACATGAAGTTCTACTTCCTCCCCGCTGGTTAACGTGCTGCAGAGAGCTGGCTTGATGTTTCCCACCGGCTCAGTGAAGAGTCCTCACCCATCTTCAGGGCTCTGGGGAATTTTGTTTCTCTCCTGGTTTTTCACTCAATTCAGTAAATGAAGCCCTGGTGGTCTGAAAGAATTAACGCACCTCCTTAATGGCCTGAATTACCTCCAGGGGGTGACTTAGAATCCAGGAAAATCTGGCTCGGGTATCTTTGAAAAGCTTTGAGCAAGTTGAATGAAAGCAATCACCAAGAAGCAAAGAGAAATATACGCTCTTTATTGAAGTGTTGAATATGTTTATTAGATGAGCCTATTAACCACAGGGGACATTTTAAAAATTCAGCAAGTCAACATTCAAACCAGATTAGCTTTGTGCCTGTGCGTCTCTCTCCCTCTCTCTTCACATACTCAAGCACACAAATCATTTTATAGACTGCCTCTCTTGTTGATTCAGTCAAAGGCTTCTTCGATGCCTTTTCTGTTGCTCAAGAGGCAAGAAAGTGGGAAGAATCATACAACTGAGTGTGAAGCATGAAGGAAAGGTGGGTTCTCTTGTGTAGACTGTACCTGCAGAAGTCCAGGGCTTTAAACAGTAAACCAAAAATCATTTTAGAATTTGGATAAAAATTAAAAATAACAGCCTAGTCATGTGTTTTGGTTTTCGTAGGTCTGGGCCGTTTCTCCGCCTCTCTGCAAATCTAAATATCACCTAATTTGAACACCCAGTTCAGACCTCTCCTTCCTCCAGCAGGAGTTTTCCAACGACAGTGTAATCTATCGAGAGATCCTTCCTGTTAAACCTTACTGTTCCTGTGTCAGTCCGAGACAAAGTATTAGGCATTCAATCAAACTCAACCAATAGTAGTGAAATGAATCAGTCAGAAACTTAATCTTTTAGTACCTTGCATTGTGTTCAAAAATCACATCCCTTGCATGTTATTTGCATTTTCTTTAAGATGGATTTCCTTCTCCAGACTATGAACTCACTCAGGGCAAGAATTAGGCTTTATGTTATTTGGGTATTATTCAAAAGCCCTCTCCCGCAGTCCTCAGGTTACCTATAAACACTTGTTTAGTTGTTGTTGATGAGTCCTGTTAGGACTTTTTATTTTATTTTTTTTACAAAATTAGCATTTTATTTTTATTTTTTTAATCTTTGTAATTTACTTTTTTTATTTTTTTGCAGTATAGCTGGTTTACAGATTTCTGTCAGATTTTCCAACTGCACCACGTGGTGACCCGGTCACAAGGACTTTTATTTAAATCTTGATGAATCTGCTCACGGTTGGCTGTAGACACTCTGGCATGATTTTGGTACAATTCTCCAGGGCTGGTGCTCCACCAGGTAGCAAGTGATTAAGGACCCAAAAGCCTGATTGCTTTATTCATTTTCCATGAAAAAGGCTCACTGCTTAGTGCTGATCTCATCTGTATTTCTTCAGACATAATGTTCCTCTGAGTTAGATGGGTCATAATTTGCCATTATGTTGTCACTTTGAAGGATGTAGTATCTTAAATATTCCATTTTTGGTAAAAATATTTTGTCGTAATATGATTTTTTTTTTTTTGCCCCACAGAGCAGAGCTTCTAAGTGATTTAAAACCAGCTCACAACCTTTATCTAAAGAAGCATTTCTATTTCTCTCTTACATCTGCCCTTAGAAATTATGAAAGTTCAGACATGAAAATAGGTTGTATAATTTGCTCAAAGGCTGCTGATCTAGGTTTCTGGAAATTTAAGTAAGTGAAGTTGGTTCTGATATTTTCAGAAAGAGCTTCTTTGTTAAATGGCTCTGTCTTGATAAAGGCTTTTTCAAACAACACAACCGGACCTGTTGAGATCTCGGAGTTCTATTGTGACTTTGAAGGGAACGTAAGCAAGAAAATAGTCTTTAAAGGTGCCCTCGAATCTGGCCAGTCCAGCAGACATAGGATGCAGTGCCTTCTGTGTGCTCCTATGTTCGGTCCTGGGATAAACATAAACCAGGCCCAGGCCCTGCTTACAAGAAGCTCATCATCTAACCCAGGAGACAAAATGTACTTCAGAGCAAGTGAAAAACTGCAATAGTGAATGCATGTAGCAGATATAGAGGTTGCATAGAGCAGGGGAGGATTATTTCTTCTCCAAATTACCAGAAGACAGGTGACAGTGGAGCCTTTTGCAGGCAGGCTTCGAACTGGCTTTTGAGGTTGCAATAGGAACTACTCAGACGGCACCCAGGAGTGTATGTGGGTTGTCTGGAGCATGGCAAGAGAGAGTAGGCATTCAAGGAGAGGGAGCATCTTTTATAAACAACAGGAGATGCCAGGTGACATGGGCATGTAAACAATATGGTGTGCTGGAGAGGCTGTAAACTGTTCTGAAGTTGCTGCATCAAGTGTGAGAAAGGAGTAGCAGAAGAGAAGTCTGGAAAATTTCCTCCATCTGTTTGTATCACGATGGGCTTGTGAGGCTGAGGAATTTGGAATTTGGTCTGTAAGGGGCTGGGATCCATTAAAGTACTAGAACCGGAAAGAGAGATGATCAGATTATCATTTTAGAAATTCTGTGTTTTCAGGAAGTTTGTGAAGGGGTACAAATAAAGGTGGGGAGCCCCCAAAGGGACTCTACAGAAGTTTACTATGCAGGAGAAGAGCACTCACTGTACTTCCATTTATAGAAAATTAACAGTTGTTTATTGTTTTTTGTGGCCTTGTTCTCCTTGGTGGAAAGTTCTATTTTCTGGGAGAGAAGATTAATCTTTTTTTTTTTTTTTGGCTTTTTAGGGCCACACCCGTTGCGTATGGAGGTTCCCAGGCTAGGGGTTGAACTGGAGCTACAGCTGTCGGCCTGTGCCACAGCCACAGCAACGTGGGTTCAAAGCCGCATCTGTGACCTACACCACAGCTTATGACAACGCTGGATTCTTAACCCACTGAGCAAGGCCAGGGATCGAACCTACATCCTCATGGACACTAGTTGGATTTGTTACTGCTGTGCCACAATGGGAACTCCAAGAAGATGAATTTTATTTTAGTAAGGGTGTTTATTTTCAAATATATCCTACCAATTATTACTTAGATATCATCCCTAAAACTCAGTTTGGACTTAAGTTTTAAGGTCAACTTTACAAATTCATATAGAAGACAAGTAATGGTAATAAAAAACATTTTTATTGGTTACTGGACATTTCTTCTTGTGTGTCTCGATGGCAGTCTCTAATATCCCAGGACTATTTTATTTTCTTAGATTGAAATACCATTTTAAAATAACTAGGCCAGACCTCTAGGTTAAGGAATCATTCAGAAAACCTTGAGAAGTAATTGTCCTCTATCAATGGAAACATATTTAAAATGAAGTCTGTGTATGTCATTTTAAGACTCCAATAAATTATGAAACATTGTGTCTAGTACCGGAGGTATTACATCCACTTAAGACATTCACAGGTGGTTCATATATACAATAGTCCAGAGAATATTTTAGCTTTCTGGTGTAAACTATTTAAAATGTGTAAGTACGGAGTTCCCTTCGTGGCGCAGTGGTTAATGAATCCGACTAGGAACCATGAGGTTGTGGGTTCGATTCCTGGCCTTGCTCAGTGGGTTAAGAATCCAATGTTGCCGTGAGCTGTGGTGTAGGTCGCAGATGCAGCTCGGATCTTGCATTGCTGTGGCTGTGGTGTAGGCCGTCAGCTGTAGCTCCGATTAGACCCCTAGCCTGGGAACCTCCATATGCCACAGGTGTGGCCCTAAAAAGCAAAAAACAAAACAAAACAAAAAATAAATAAAATGTGTAAGTAGCTAGACCCGTCCTCTTCTTACACATTTTTAGCACATTCTAAAGGCATAAGTAGTCTAGGTGATGAGTTAAAAATCTTTTGTACTTATTTCCATCCTCCTTATCAGATAATTTCTGGAATGAAATTTTATTAAGTGGTACTGATGTACCCGAATATATAATGCACTCAATGCCACGTATATCGGTGGTTAAAAGCAGTCACCAACATATACAAAGTATAGTATAGCTTGACAGGTTTCTGTGACTTTCTCTTTTAAAACGTGTCAAAGACTCAACTGGACATTACGGACAGTTTTCATCTGACACATACAGCATGAAAAAGTAAATATAGCAAATAACCTCAAGCACTTATATAAGATTTATGATGTATCTGGCACATTTCCAGTCTTTACCAATATGCACTCATTTGAATCACCTGGTATGTTATCCTAGAAATTATGCTATCACGTATAGAATTCATACCCCAGTAGTTGTCAAGGCCAATAATTACTGTCAAGGAGTGTCTCAGTAGTGTCCAAGGAAAAATACTGAAGACTCTTGAATAGTTCCAATGACATTTATGACTAATATGGCTTGCCTCTTGAACTTAGTACAAATATAGTCACTCCTTTTTTGGGTCACAAATCCTTTGCTGAACTCCAACTTTGATGCTGACAGGGCCCGCACTCTCCTTTGCCAAAGTATCCGAGGAAACTGGGAATTCTCTTAATCAATAGTGTCACCGTGGATGCCAAGTTTGTACAGTCCCATGGACTATTGTCCAATGTAGCAGAGGCCCAACCCTGAAGGAAGCCGTGGCTCTTCCAGGGAGGAGGCTTGAACCCTAACCCCTCCATCCCCACCCTACCACCAAGTGCTAAGCACTGCCAAAGGGTCTATACGCTAGGCCTCCTAAGACCCCCACTCTTTAGTTTACTCACCATGCTCAACCATTTTTCCTCACTGCTCCTGATCTCCCCACCAGGCTGCTCATACCCTCAGGGTCTTCCAGCATTAGGAATGCACTGTTCAGAAATCAAGTCTGGGAGTTCCTGTTGTGGCTCAGTGGTTAACGAATCCAACTAGGAACCATGAGGTTGCAGGTTCGATCCCTGGCCTTGCTCAGTGGGTTAAGGATCTGGCGTGGCCGTGAGCTGTGGTGTAGGTTGCAGACACGGCTTGGATCCTGCGTTGCTGTGGCTGTGGTGTAGGCCGGCGGCTACAGCTCCTGTTAGACCCCTAGCCTGGGAAACTCCATATGCCGTGGGTGCGGCCCTAGAAAAGGCAAAAAGACAAAAAAAAAATCAAGTCTCTTCTTGTACTCCTAGTATGAAACCAGTGTCACCAGCCTAGGTGGCCATATTATTATGAGTCCCATAACCATTCCCCGATTCCAGTTTGTGATCAGGGTTATTTAATACAGCCTGAAAAAGCTGCCCCAGTTTTAAAGTTCAAAGAGTAGGAATTAGGCTTTACACCCTTTTTAATTCTAAAAGGTACTTAGGCCCTACAGATTGACTTTATTTTGCTTTACCGATAATCTCTGGGTACAAGGGTTGAAAGTAGCAGCATCCTTCAACTGCAGCTTAATTCAGAGCAGTGGGTGTGTATTTACTCTAAATTTTCCTAAGTATATGAACTCCTTAAATGACTCTTCCCAGGATAACAATCTTTTCTTATGAAATAAAACCAAACCAAACAACAGTGCATGACCAAACTAGAATCGAACTAGAACAAGGATAAAAACAAAACATCCCAGACTATATCAAGCTATAGACTTATAAACATGTTTATATGAATTTCTCAGTTTAAATTATCTTTTTGATTTAAACATATTCTATATCTTCCTGAGGTAGATTTGAATTCAAAATCCATGATCCCATGAAGGGCATACAGTTTCCTTTGTAAATGACAGTTTAATCCTCTGCTACTTAGGAATGAAGATGAAACCTACTTTAAAACATTTTTCAAGCCCTGCCGTCTCCTCCACCCCCTCTTTTCTTGATAGAGAAAGATAATAAAAGTAGGGAGGGAGAGAGCAGTGTGTGTGTGTGTTTCAGTTATTGAATCAAAGGATGCTGAAGCTAGAAAAGTTATAGAACAATTCCAAGAAGCGAGGAGGCAATTTTCAAGGTAAAGATGGCTCACAAAGTGATCTCACTGAATTGACTTGCATAAGGTTTTTACTCCCCTGGATATTGTGATTTATCATAAGAAATATATATTTGGTCTTTATTCCTTTTCTGGCACAGAGCTCCTAAAACACCTTGGACTTTACTAAGTAGTGAGAGTGATAAATGTCTTTTATTTTGTGAATGAAGTAACTTTTAGAAAGCCCTTAAGAATGGAGGTTGGTTGCCAGGAGAACAAACCCCATTGATTGGAGGACCAGAACTTTCAGTCCCATTTCCTAACTTCTCGGGAGGCAAGAGGGGGCTGCAGCGTGAGTTCAGTTGCCAATAGCCAATTATTTAGTCAGTCGGGTTCCTCAAAACCCCAAAAGGTCAAGGTTCAGAGAGCTTCTGGGTTGGTGAACACGTGGAGATTTGGGGAAAGCCATGTGCTTGGACAGGACTTGGACGCTCCCTGCCTTTCCCCGACGCCTTGTACCATGCATTTCTTCCATGTGGCTGTTCCTGATGGACATCTTTTGCAATAAACCACTATCCTGGTTAGTTAAATATTTCTCTGAGCTCTGTGAGCCATGATAACAAATTAATCTAACTTGAGGAAGGTTGTGGGAACCTTTGTTTTACAGCCAATTTGTTGGAATCACAGGTAACAACCTAGATTCATGACTGGCCTCTATGAGGGGAAAGATGGCGATCTTGTAGGACTAAATTCTTAACCTGTGGGGTCTGATGGTACTTCTGGAGAGATCGCGTCAGGACTGTGGTAGAATTATAGGACACCCAGCTGGTGTCCAGGGTATTGCATATTGATGTGGGGAACACCTCCCCATTGGAAATTAGGTCTTAAAGCACTCAAGTGTACCACCCCCCCCAGAGGCCATCATTTGACATATGGAATGAAAGCCAGCAGCTGTTTGGAGACTCAGCTATTAAGCTTTGTGTTCAGTGCAATTAAAGGCTAACAGAGTTTTAAGGAGAATGATGTTACATGATCAGATATGCTTTTTATTTTTGTTCTGGAGAATGGATTTGCAAGAGCAAATACCGGATGACTGGTTAGGAAGCCATTTCAATTGTGATGGTCTTACAGCGGGAGGTGAAATCTAATGGGTAGTCTTTCCAATAGTATTTCCTGATTTCCCTCATTCAGAGGATTAGCTTATGGCACCAACTTGAAATATTGTGTGTGATTTTTAGGATGAAGAAAGAACCCATGGATTTTGTTACTATTCTTCAAAATGCTGAGGAAAGACAAGTTGAGGAGAAACAATTTGGGAAAAGTTATAAAAACTGTCTCCTTATTGCTGAAAGGTCTTCAGACAATTGAGTGAATGCCTTCACTTCTGTGACATCTTTTAAGTTTTAACTTATGTTTTCTTGATGGAAGGAGAGGAGATTGGGAAAAGATTTGTATCAGGATCGTGTTTATTATATTGACATAACATTTTAGTCATTATTTTATATTATATAGCTGGGACTCAAAGGATGACTGTTGGTTCAAAACAAATTATTATAATTTTCACGTCTCACATACCAGTGCACGGATATTGTGGTTCTGTAGCTCAGTCGGTTACAAGGGAAAATTGGTTTGCTCTATGAAGTAACAGAAATCCTAAGAGGAAATGAGTGTGCAATTTTGAAGCTCACTGTGCTGGGTAAAGAATTTTTAGATACTTATAACTGAAACTTTAGAAAATCCCCTTCCAAAAAGGTCAGAGAAATACTGGTATGTTGCCATGATGGGGATTTAAAAAAAAATACCTAGCTCTTGAGGGATAGGAAATTCTAAAAAGAGAATCCTGATTGCACAATCTTCATTCAAGTGAGAAAAAAAAAAAGAAGATACATTTTTAAAAGTGTTTTCTGATAATAACATTAGAAATTTTGAAATTAGTAGACTACAGAAAAGTACAGCGAAGTAGAAAATACTACTCATTATCTTACTAATCAAAGATGGAATGCTTTCTAGGACATTTTTTATATGATTCTACATGTTATATATGAGAATATACTAAAATTTTGTGTTCTGCCTTTTTAAGGCATATTATAGAAAACACATTTTACCATATTCAAAAATTGATAAAATGGCTTTTTTGGATAGCATATGAAACTATCAAATTGATATACTACTTTAATTTTTTAAAACTTTTAATGGTCATTTTAAAACAGTAGAAAAGGAGGAAATGACATAACTGATATCTGAGTTTTAGCAATTAGCCACATTTAGACAGTCTTGCCTCCTTGACCCCAGTGACTTTTTTTTTAAAGTGGAGTGTTTCCTTTTAATTTTTTTTTTTTTTTTTGCTTTTTTGGAACACACCTGTGGTGTATGCAAGTTCCCAGGCTAGGGGTTGTACTGGAGCTGTAGCTGCTGGCCTACGCCACAGCAACGTGGGATCTGAGCCACATCTATGACCTACACCACAACTCCTGACAATGCTGGATGCTTAACCCACTGAGCAAGGTCACGGATTGAATGTGCATCCTCATGGTTAAGAGTCAGAGTCCTTTCCACTGCACCACAATGGAAACTCCTTATAAATTGGGATATTTAAAATTCCAGATGTAAGTTCATTTGCAAATTGTTCCAAATGTATATATGGTCAATTTTCTTGTATAATTAGGATGTCATTATCTAAAGAAGGAAGCAGTAATTCTTAATTCTCTCAATACTCAGTTTATATCCATATATTTCCAATTACCTCAATAAATATCTTTATAGATGGCTTGTTTAAATAGAAACCAAACACTGTGTTTAGTTGTCATGTTCATTACATCTCTTTTAATGTCTCTCAAGCTTCTAGCTCCCCACTTCTTATCTCATTTACTTGGAAAGAGACCATGTGATTTGTTCCCTAGTGTGTTCCATATTCTTGATTTGACTGACTGATTCTTCATGACGTGTTTCACATCTTCCTCACACCCCTATTATTTCCTGTAAACTCATAGTTATAGCTAGAGAGTTGACTGGAGTCAGGCTCAATTTCTTTTTCTCAAGGTTATGTCATAGTTTGAGCTGTTTACTCCTTATTGCCTTGCCTCAAAGGCCCATACTGTCTGTTGCCCACATTTAATGATGTTAGGATAGATCAGGTGTGGTCAGCCCAACAGAGCTCCCTTCACTCTCTCTTTTATTCATTTTAACATGCATTGATTAGTATTGACTGGATCCCTAACTTCATGGGGGCTTCGCAAAATGTTAGCTTTCTAATTCCTATTCCTTTTTGCATTTATGATCCACAAAGAACTTTGCCTCATTAATAAGTTGGTTATTTCAAAAGACTTTACAGTTGAACTTTCATCCTTTATCTTTATTTCTCACTTTTCCTGAATACGGGTTGGTGCCTGAACAATCTCTAATGGTGACAAAAAAAATGTATATGTAGCTATGTATTTTCATGCTATGTAGCATGAAAATACATAGCTACATATACATTTTTTATTTTTTTGATAATCCAGTTGTCCATCTTTTGTCACTGGGAACGCCTTTAGGTCAGTTCCTGAATCCCTCTGACATGACCCTGTTTATACTGAGGGTCCTGCTTGCTTTCTGGCACTAAGAAAATATTCCTAGCTCTTGCCAAATTCTTCTCCCAGAAGTGGGGGCAGCAGTTTCTCTTTATTGCCTTGGTACTATTTAGGGGGAAATCAGCAAATTTTGAAATTTTATATGAAATATTATTTAATTTTTTTTAATTTTATAAATATTTCCACAATTTGCATCTTTGGAAAAAGTTTTCTTAATTTCTGATAACTTTGTAAGAATAAATTGTAAGAATTTCCTTATAAATGGAGGGTCATTATTTTGAGGCTCTTGTTATATACTGCCAAACTATCCCTCAAAAGTTATACCAATTTGTATTTCTACCAGCAGTATTTATAAGTGAAATTATTCTATCAGTTTGCTATTATCCTTAATAAATAGCACTAGAAGGATTTTTTTTTAATTTCCTTTTCAATGACATGATTCTATATATAGACAATCCTAAAGAAGCTACCAGAAAACTGTTAGCTCATCAACAAATCTGGCAAAGTTGCAGGATACAAAATTAATACAGAAATCAAGTTCATTTCTATATACTAACAATGAAAGATCAGAAAGAGAAATAAGGGAAACAATCCCTTTTACCATCTCATCAAAAAGAAAATACTTAGTAATAAACCTGCCTAAAGAGACAAAAGGCCTGTACTCTGAAAACTATAAGACACTGATGAAAGAAATCAGAGATGACACAAACAGATAAAAAGACAATGCTCTTAGATTGGAAGAATCAATATTATCAAAATGACCATACTACCCAAGGCAATCTATGGATTCAATGTAATCCCTATCAAAGTACCAAGGACTTTTTTCACAGAGCTAGAACAAAACATCTTAAAGTTTGTTTGGAAGAACAAAAGACCCAGAATAGCCAAAGCCATCCTGAGAAAGAAAAATGGAGCTGGAGGAATCAGGCTCCCTGACTTCAGGCTATACTGTAAAGCTACAGTCATCAAAACCATATGGTACTGGCAAAAAGACAGAAATATAGATCAATAGAACAGGATAGAAAGCCCATAATTAAACCTACGTACCTACTGTCAACTAATCTATGACAAAGGAGGCAAGAATATACAATGGAGAAAAGACAGCCTGTTCAATAAGTGGTGCTGGGGAAACTGGACAGCCACACGTAAAAAAATGAAATTAGAACACCTCCTAACACCATACACAAAAATAAACTCAAAATGGATTAAAGACCTAAATATAAGACCAGATACTATAAAACTCTTAGAGCAAAACATAGGTGAAACACTCTCTGACATAAACCACAGAAATATCTTCTCAGTTCCACCTCCTAGAGTAATGACATAAAACCAAAAATAAACAAATGGGACTTTAAAAGTTTCTGCACAGCAAAGGAAACCCTAAACAAAATGAAAAGACAAACCACAGAATGGGAGAAAATATTTGCAAATGAAGCGACTCACAGGGACTAATCTCCAAACTTTATAAATGCCTTCTGCACCTCAATACCAAAAAAACAAAAACAAAAACAAAAACAAAAAAACATCAAAAATGGATAGAAGGAGTTCCCACTGTGGCGCAGCGGAAACAAATTTGACTAGGAACCATGAAGTTGCAGGTTTGATCCCTAGCCTTGCTCAGTGAGTTAATGATCCACCGTTGCCATGAACTGTGGTGTAGGTCACAGATGTGGCTTGGATCTGGCATTGCTGTGGCTCTGGCGTAGGCCGGCAGCAACAGCTCCAATTAGACACCTAGCATGGGAACCTCCATATGCTGCGGGTGTGGCCCTAAAAAGACAAAGGACAAAAGACAAAAAAAAAAAAAAAAGGGCGGAAGATCTAAACAGACAATTCTCCAAAGAAAACATACAGATGGCTAAAAAACACATGAAAAGATGTTCAACATCACTCGTTGTTAGAGAAATGCAGATCAAAACCACTATGAGATACCACCTTACACTGGCCAGAATGGCCATCATCAAAAGTCTAAAAACAATAAATGCTGGAGAGGGTGTGGTGAAAAGGGAATCCTATTACACTGTTGATGGGAATGTAAATTGATGTAACCACTGTGAAAAACAGTATGGAGATTTCTCAGAAAACTAAAGATAGAATCACCATTTGATCCAGCAATCCCACTCCTGGGCATCTGTTCAGAGAAAGCCATGACTTGAAAAGACACATGGACTCCAATGTTCATTGCAGCACTATATGCAATAACCAAGACATGGAAACAACCTAAATGTTCGTTGATGGAGGGATGGATAAAGTAGAAGTGGTACATATACACAATGGAATATCACTCAGCCATTAAAAGGAAAGAAATAATAGCATTTGCAGTAACATGGATGGACATAGAAATTATCATGCTAGGTGAAGTCAGTCAGACAGTGAGACATCAACATCATATGCTATCACTTACATGTGGAATCTAAAAAAGGACACAATGAACTTCTTTGTAGAACAGATAACTAACTCGCAGACTTTGAGAAACTTATGGTTTCCAAAGGAGACAGTTTGGGGGGTGGGGGCTGGGCTGGGGGTTTGGGATGGAAATGTTATAAAATTGGTTTGTGGACAACTGTAAATATAATAGAATTTATTGAGTAATTAAAAATAAAAAGATGATAGACCCAGAAAAAAAATTTTCCTTTATCTTTCTTTAATTTTTAGTGGGGATGAACTCAATTTTAGAATTTGGGTACAAGTTTTGAATTAATTGTACTCCGTGGATCATTGCACATTCTTATTAAGCATGCACGCAAGCCTGCTCTCTGTCCATACATCCACCCCCCACATCCGTCTCCTACCTAGCTTTATCTATCCATTCACCCATCATCTATCTATATCTAATTATGTGTTGATTCCTATGTATTTTCATGCTTCATTTCCATTCTTCTTTTGTCATATGTAACCACTTTATTATATTTCATATATAACTTTTTGCTTGAAAATGCTGTTGCACAATGTGTATTGTTTTCTGTATATGTGTTTTAATTTATATTAATCATTATATATATATCATTCTATTTCCTGTTTTTCCCCATTAAATACTAAATTCTAGGATCTATATTTGTTGTTATTTGTATAGCAAATCCTTTGCTTTAACTACAGCAAAATTCTCCATGCTGAGCCAGTTTGCCCATTTCTTGTTTCCTATGATGGATTTCCAAGAAGCCTTCAATTTTCCATCAGCATAGATATTCCCATATGGACCTTTGTGAAAATTTCCCTGGAATTTCTGACTGTTATGTGTGCAGGAGTTAATTTGACTATATCTTGTGTAGGATTTATTTCATAAGCAGTAGAGCAAGTTTTCTGTATATAGTCATCCTCATCAACATTTGGTGTTCTAATTTTGCAGGCTAAATATGTATTGTCTTATTGCTTTACTTTGCATTTCTTCAAATATCAATGATTTTTGGCATCCTGTAATGCCAAAAATTAGCTTGCTAAATTTATGCATGCATGCATATGTTGTTTATTGCCTAATCATATCTATTGAATTTTTTTCAAAAGATAATCATTATTTTTCCAACTATTCTTCAGCCCTGTCACAATCAATTTGGGATTATTATTTATATGTACTTTTTCCAGCTTGATTTTAGCTTTAAAAAATAGCACTTTACTAAGGTATTGATAAGCCCTAATTTCTACCACTCTTGCAACCTCTCCTGGACTGGTTCCTCTTTTATTTGAGTACTTAGTGCAGAAATATTTTCAGTGTTGGGTTTTGGCGACACATGTTTTGAAGGCATATACTTATTTTTATTTTGCTCCTATGTATTTTTTCACTCATATTTAAATGATAATGTGCTAGATAGAACACTGCAGGTTTAAAAGTTCCTTTAGTAGTTAAAAATATATTTCACAATTGGGTTTTTGCATCCAGAGAAGTTTGATGGCAAGCTTTTTTCTTGAGAAAAGATCTGCTCTTTTCTATCTGGAAGCATTTAGAAATGATTAATGTCTTTGTTATTCTTAAATTTACTCTATGTCATTGCAGGACTTTTCCTTGTCTCTCAGCCCCTGAGCCTTTTCAATCCATAGCCTTTTATTTAAATTTTTTTGACTCTTTGTTGAACTCCTTAATATATTTTAAAGCACATTTTATGTTTGTGACCTAATTTTTGAATAAATTCTGTTGACATATTTATGTAGTTTTAAAAAGTGCCCTTGAGATACTTGCACTGTTTATTTTGACTCATGACCCATTGTCACTTGGAGGATGAGCTACTTTGTTATTCATGTGAGTTGAGAAAGGGTTGAAGACAAGCTTCCAGTGTTTGAACTGAAGGGGATGAACTAGAGGGGATGAAGACTGTGCAGAGAACCTCAGATAAAACAGACCCTGGCATGATTGCTCCCGTTTTCCTTCAGTAGATCACCACTGTTCTGCCTCTTGCAAAGCCTTAAGGAGAAACCGCACTGGGAAGCTGCCTCCCTGGGGTGTAACTCACCAGCTCAGGGGGAGTGGGAGGGGAGGGAGGTAGGAGCCAATGTCTGGGGGCAGCTTCTCCGTGGGCGTCTGTTTATATAGCTCACACACCCCAGTGGGGCTTTTGCTCCTTGGAACATCTATGTTGGCATCTGAAGCTTGACACTGATTTTTATGGTGAAGTCATAGGAAATGATGGTCCAAACACACAGAGTAGAGGCCAGTGCAGTATTTACAGGTTTTATTCTAACATATCCTCTGTTTGGTCCTCCCTCTGTCCTCTGTCCCAAGCTTCAGGCAACTACCTCCCCAACACATCTTTTAAAGCAGCTATAGGATGGCTGTGGAAAGGTTAGCTTCTGAAATCGCATTTTCCCTCTCACTTCTATAGTTATTCCAGGGTTAATTTTTATAGAGGGAGCCAGAAGCCCCATGTTAAGTTGCCATATGGGCAGGAACCAGAAGTTCCTACTATGTTGAGTAAATATTTTTTTCACTAACTGATGTCCTATTTTACAAAGCATCTGTTCATTCTTCTGCCCACTTTTCCTTTGGGGTCTTTGTTTTTTAAAATTGATTTTATGAGCTATTTATTTACTATAGATATTGCTATATTTCCTGATATTTTAATGTAAATATTTTTAATGTGAGTATTGAAATGAGGATTTTTTCTCACTTTTTTGCTTTCTTTTTATATGTTGTTAGTGAACAAAGTAAATTTTATAATTTCAATGCAGATAATTATATCATTGTGATGTCCCTTATTTTAAACTTAGAAAGTTCTAGGGATCAGACGAGGTAAAGGATAGGAAAAATTTAAATTACTTAAACATATGGCAGAGTTCCCTTCGTGGCTCAGTGGTTAACGAATCCGACGAGGAAACATGAGGTTGCGGGTTCGATCCCTGTCCTTGCTCAGTGGGTTAAGGATCCGGCGTTGCCGTAAGCTGTGGTGTAGGTCGCAGACGCAGCTCGGATCTCGCGTTGCTGTGGCTGTGGCGAAGGCCAGCGGCTACAGCTCCTGTTAGACCTCTAATCTGGGAACCTCCATATGCCACGGGTGCGGCTCTAGATGAAAGGCAAAAAGACAAAAAAAAAAATATGGGATATATATATCTATATGACTCTCTCTATCACATACTGATAAAAATAAAGTAAAAAACCAAACTTACATCCAATAAATATAAAAGACATATCCATTAATGACTAGTAATATGGTGAAAAATGCTCAGGCTAAATCGAGGCACATTAAAATTGCTTAAAATACATATCAAACAAGTAATTTAAGGCATTCTTTGGAATAAGGAACCCAGGATCCAGGAACTAAGATCCAAGAGTCTTGAGTTTTTATACTTTCTAAAGGGTAAGTTTAAATACTATTTAGCCTCTGTGAGTCTTAAAAAAAAAATTCTGTTAACTGATGATGATAATAGAAAATGCATAGTTTTAACATTTTAAGCATTTTAAATTTAATAAACACTTTATATATTAATCAGTGGCAATAATGTTAATAATAAAAGTAACAAGAAAGGAAATGACCAAACTGTAGGAAAGTAAGAGTTAGAAGACTAAATTATTTTGTGATCATCTTCTAGGAAGAGTTATCTATTATCTTAAAAGAATACATAACTTCCCAAATAATCTGGCTTCACTAATGTTGCAAAATGATAGAATAATACTGATACATTTTCAGTGAATCCAGGCTCAGACATCATATTTACATCCTTCCACCTGTTTTCCATTACAACATCCAGGACTGATGAAATGCGCACATGCATACACCCAGGAATGCCAATGGACATCAGTCAAACTCTTGATTGGTTAATAAAGTAAATCAAAAGTCCAAACTATTCTGCTTCTTGATCAAGACATATGTTCATCTGTAGGTAACAGAAACTCAAAAAATGGTGGCGAAATTGAGAGACTTTCATCTTCTCTGACACGTAACTGTTTTTAGTAGGTGTTTGACAGCTGATACAGCAGAAACCTACACTCCTTTCATCTTTTTTTGAGATAGAATTGACATATAACACAAATTCAAGGTGTGTAATGTGATGATTTGATATGTTTATGTATCGCAATATGACTACCTCCATAGCATTGGCTAACACCTCCATCTCATCACATAATTATCATTTCTTTTCCCCAGTGATATTATTTATGATCTGGTCTCTCAGCAACTTTGAAATATATTGTATGGCATTGTTGACTACAATCACCATGCTGTGTGTTAGACCTCTAGAACTTATTCATCTTCTGTCTGTAAGTTTGTACGCTTTGACTAACATCTCCCCAGTTCTCCCACCACTGCCCCCCCAGCCCCTGTCCACAATTCTAATCTCTGTTTCTATGAGTTTTACTTTTTTTAGATTTCATGTATCAGTGATATACAGTATTTGTCTTTCTCTGACTTACCTTGCTTAAGGGCATGTCCTCAATGTCTTCAAGGTTCATCCATGTTGTCACAGGTACCAGGATGTCCCTCTTTCTCATGGTTGAATAATATTCCATTACATCTGTATCTGTATAATATATATTGATACCTCATACCTTCTTTATCCATTCATTTGTAGATGCTGCTTACGTTGGTTCCATGTCTTGGCTATTGTGAATAATACTGCAATAAATATTGCAGTGCAGATAAATTTTCCTCAATATCCTGTTTTTGTTTAATTTTTCCTTTTTAATACTTAGTGAGGATGCTGCTCTCATTTCTCCAATATAGCTCACTCCCATGATTATACTCTAAGCAGCAGGATGGGAGAAAGCAAAGAAAATGGGTATACCTGGCCTTTAAGTTTATAACCTAGAAATTGCACAACTCACCTCATCTTTTATCTCAATGGCAGAACTTAGTTAAAGGCTTATTTTTGTTACAGATTATAATGGGGGAATTTAGTTTGGATTCCACACAGTCAAATGTTGAGAGAAACATAAGACTCTGAAGCAAAAGATGGATATTAAGTGGCAATTAGCAGCCTCTGTAATTTGTTCCTAGGGTGTTGGACTGCCTTGCTCCTGCAAACCAAATTTATATATTTTTCTGTGATTTTTTAAATTTGTTGTGTTGTCCTAAACTTTTTTGAATTGCAGATTTATAAACTGAACATGAATTCCTGGCAAGTTCTGAATAAACACTTAGAAAAATACAAAGTGATCACTTGTGTTCTCAAATTCTACTTCATGAACCCACCAAGATAGATCCAGTGTCCATAAAACCTTTTAAACGCATGGCTAGTAAGAAAAGAATAATTGCACAGAAGGAGAAAAATACAATCCAATAAAACATACTAATTCCAAATGTATTAAAGAATGCATATTTATTAAGTGCCTACTCTATTTCAGATATTGGTTTAGACACTGCCATTAAAATGGTGAGCAAGCCACCTTGGTCCCTAAGAAAGGGAGCAGGGAGTTACTCAGATAATCACTTAAATAAGTGTGAAATTGGGGCTGAGGTAATTGCTGTGAAGAAAGATAAATGGTGCCAGGAGAGCATATACCAGGGCCATTTACCCAGTAGAAGGGGTCAAGGAAGTGATAATTTAACCATGAGCTGGGAGATGAATTGTCTGCAGAGAAATCCATGTCTCATAGAAATAAGAGGTCCGAAAGGCCCCTCCTCCTCTCCTTCCCTCCCCTTTCTTTCCCCATCCCATTCTTCCTCCTCTTTCCTTCTTAGCCCCTCCCATTTTCTTTTCCTTTATCTTCCCATATTTCTTCTTTCTCCATCCCTCCTTTCTTCCCTGTCTCCTTCTTCCATCCTTTCTTCTATTTTTCCTTTCCTCCTTCCTCTACTTCCCTTCTTCTCTCCCTCCTTAGCCCTTCCTTCTGTGAACATTCAGGACCAGACGGAGGCTTATAGAACATTATCGTGTTGGGGAGTGAGGCTCTGTTGGCTCCTGCTGACCTCTGGTTGTGGTGTAGCTCTTTTTGCCAGTTCTTTGAATGTTGATTTATCTCCTAACTGCCTTTGCTCCTGACCTATCTGTGGCTTGAACCTGTAGTTTCCTTTCTCGGTGTAGGCAGTCCACGGTAATTGCTCCCCCGTGGACAGGCCATTATATCTCTATTAACATGTCTAGTTCCTGCCCCAGCTTCTCACTGGTGCTGCCCATGCTCAGAGATCTTTTGAGTCCCAGTTTGGGAAGCTGATTCTGTATCCTTCTGCCAGAGGATCACAGCCTTGCAGCTTCAGCTGTCTTCTGAATCTACCAGGAAGACAAGAGAATTTCTGGATCCCCTAAATGCCATGCACAGACTGAGAGGAAACAGGGAGCTATTTCAAGTCCATCCACCTGAGACCTTCCCTCACTCACTTCTATTCTTATCACCCGTGTACTACGTTCGACATGGCACCACGACAAACTTAGCTCCTCTGAAAGCCTTTGGAGACTCTGTCTAGTTAAACAAGTGATAACTCACTTATTCTGGAATTCTACTGGACCATCTGAATGTTTTTACAGTCACAACTTCTCTCCCCTCCCCCAATCTCCGTGTTTGACTCTGGGGCTGCCTTGGAGGGTTGTATAAGGAAGTTCTCTGTCTGATTCTCAGACTTCTCTTTTTATTTTCTCTTTCTGTCAGGCAGGGATGGCTCCTAAATCATTTCCTTCTGTTTCCCAAGGTGGCATTTGCCCTCCATGTACCTACAGAAATAAGTACTGAAGTCATATCTGTTTTAATAGCAGGAGAGCTGTTAATTTATACATTCTTAAAGATCAGCAAAGTAACTGATTGAATAGCCAATTCAAGTTACAGACAAGGAAAAAAAATGCCATCAGGGAATATTTAAAAATATATCACCCTTTATGGCTCAGTGGTAACGACCCCGACTAGTATCCATGAAGACACAGGTTTGATCTCTTGCTTCGCTCACTGGGTTAAAGTCCGGCGTTACCATGAGCGGTGGTATAGGTCTTGGGCAGGTTGACTTGAAGGCAAGGCCCGCAATTCAGACTGTACATGCTGCTTTGACATGTTGCCCTCATGTTTTCAGTCTTCTCCTTTCTGCTGTCTGCAGAGATCACAATCAGATTGTAGAACTGTCACCAAAATGACCAGCAGGCCTCTAAGACCCTGGTGCAGTCTGGTCCTGGAGCTGGTTGTCTCTTTCCATTTGCCACAACTAGCAGTGGTGATAGCAGATATGAGAAGAAAACATAACACATCTCTAACACAATAACCCCCACCCCATAAATCCCCATATATTCACCCTGGGCTGATTATCCACAGGTCCCTGTATCAGCCTCTAATCTGCATTTACTGCATGGAATCAAAACAAGGTATCAGATCTTAGGCCTCTGTGATCTAATTCCAGCTTCGATATGATCTTTATGGGCTTGGACAAGTCCTTTGATATGTTGAGGCTTGGCTTTCAGAAATTAAAAAAGATTTGAATAGATGAGAGGCTGTCTTATTTTCCTTCCTGTATCTTATCATACTGTAATAGTTAATTGTATGTGTCTACTTGTTACAGTAACAGGGTGCCCAGACACGTGGTCATGCATTATCCTAGGTGTGTCTGTGAGGGTATTTTGGGACGAGATTAACATCTGACTCATTAGACTGAGTAAAGTCGGTTGTCTCCCCCTAAACTGAGTGGGCCTCATCTAATCACTTGATGGCTTGAGTCAAACACAAAGACTAACTCTCTCATCAGTAAGAAGGAATTTCCTCCTGTCTGGCTTCCTTGAGCTAGAACACTGGATATTTTTTCCTGCCTTCCAATTCAGACTGAACTGTTGGCTCTTCTTGCATCTCAAGTCTGCAGACCTATGGACTCAGAAAATACTCAGTCACATCTCCTGGGACTTTAGCTTTCTGGATGCAGACCTTGGGACTTGTCAGCCTCAATAATTGCATAAGCCAGTTCCTTATATTCCATTTGTTTCTCTGGAGAATTCTGACTATACACATGCTGATGATTTTTTAGCAGCTATTTTGGAAAATGAAGACCAACACTTTGCTGGCACCATGGGTCTGCTCCTATAAACCAGTGTTATGTTGCCTTCTCAGAATGTCTGTCTTTTCCTTCAGAGTGGAAAGGATGCTGAAGAAATGTAGTGCTCATTGAATTTTGCTCTGTGGCACACATTTCTCATTCACTTGGACCACTTCTGAACATAAATGCAATAAAGACAATCAAAGGATCAGATTTTTCATAATTAACAAGTCTTTGGTATAAAATTAGAGATCAAATATTTTGTCTTCCCTTAATCTTCTGTCATTTCACTGATTTGCCATTCACTTTTACTGCCTTCAGGCTATTCCTGGCTGACTCAGCCTCATCTTAGGAAGAAACCACTCATCTGGAATCTGGCCAGGTGCACAGCTTGGCTCCCAGAACCTCTTTCATCTTTCCAGGAAGCTGCCAACTCACGTCTTAGTTTGCATTTCTGGAGAACATCAGTAGGAATGTGGGCTTAAGCACTCGTGTGGAAGATGCTGAGAAGCATATAATATACCTCAGTGCTAAAATTGTAATGCCCGCGGTCGTGAGACCCCCTCGCAATGAGCACACCAGAGTCAAAAGTCAAAGCCAAAACGGCAAGGGTCCTTTATTGCAGGTTCGAACCTGGACCCTTGCACACTCGTTACCGGTGATGCAAAGAGGTCCCGACTGCAGCAAGTACAGGGTTTTTATGGGCACACACAAACAAGTCTGGGGCTTAGGGGAGGTTTTCAAAGGAGAGGGATGCCGATTGGCTGATATTTGAATTGGGACACCGTCTGCTATATGATTGGCCTGGGATCGCGTGATCCATATTCAGCAAGCAAGCAGGTTTACAGAAGCAGATGTGGCGGTTAGTGACTGGCTATAACTGGCACGCGTGGGACTTTTGAAAGTTGCAGACCTGGGGGGGATGGAAAATTTCCTAAATGGCAGCCTGTTATGTCTTGGCTGGTTTTATTGACCCTTTGTTGCAAAACACTGTCACAACTGATACTTAGCAAGCAAGTGATGTTACAGAAGTGAGAAGGGAACGTTAAGTTTCAATTGCCTTAGGTTTCGTTTCTCAAAATTATGAGGAAAAATAATACCAGCACTTTATGTAGACTCAACTCTTTATGGAAATTCTCCTATATTTCAAATTCCATACTGCTGACTTAATGTCTTGCTGATAATTGTGCATTTTTCTATAAACAAACTGGTGACTCATTATTAAAATACAGCAATGTAAAATAAACCTCTTTAATTAGAAGACAATTTTTCTTTCCAAAATCACAAAATTGAGGATTTTCTGTCTACCTTTATGTCTTAAACATCTGAAAACAAGCACAAATAATGAGAACTTTATCGTTGATATTTCATGAAAAATCATGTTAAATGCTCTTAGAGATATGGGGCAGATAAGACAAGATTTGAGGAAATTATTCAGATATTTTAAGCAAAATGTGCATTTTTATTTATTACCTTAAGACCCTTCTAGCTCTTATATACTATTCATTCCCTTTCCATTTTTGACTTTTAGTGATAGATTTATATCTATACCTTATTTTGTTAGTATAGACATGAATACAGGGGCAATTTCAGTACTAAATAAAGGCATTTATACTGAAATGTCATTGCCATAGCCCTTATGATTCACTGGTGTTTTGCAAAGGGATTTGCACACTTATTTAGAAAAGCACTCTGCTAGAAAAATAATATAATATTCATTGCTACTTAAAAAAAAACTAAAAAATGGAATTAAGATCATAATAATTGAAAATCTGAATCTAAAAGTGAAAAACTTTAAGGCTAAGCTATGTTTTGCCACCACAATAGGTGAATTGCAGGCTTATTCTTATTAATTCAGTTGTAAAAGCCTGAAGGTATTTGAACAATGTCAAAAATTAACATGCTTAGAATTAGATTGTGGTAAGAGGACTTTAAAGGAAATTATTGTCATTGGGATGCAAATTGTCTTTCTAGAATACTGTTTGTCATTTTTCTTACTCATATTTATTACTCATATTTATTCTTGTATAAGATCACCTTTTAAACTCTTAAAAAAGATAAAGTCCCTTCATATATATGTGTGTGTATATATATATATATATATATTCTTTTTAAGAAGTTAAAAAGCTATCTATCTATCTATTGAGAGAAAAAGGGGGAGGAGGGAGGGAGAAAGTTATGAGAGGCAGAGGAAGGAGAAAGAATCTCAGAACCTGGGGTAAACATCCCCCTGTTGGGCTAAGCTGTTCTAGAAAATTCTTCACATAGACATATATTTCAGGTCAGAACAGGGTTATCATTCTGCTTGTCAGTGTAGTCATGATTATTCTCCCCTTCAGTGGCAGTCAGCTAAATTTCCTTTCATTTGCAGATTATATCAGGAAATCAGTATTTAGTAAATTGCATCTGATAGAGTCGTAGTTTCAGAATTAACTTTCCGCCAATGAACATATCATTGTTAAATGTCTCCCGGCTGGTGCACAGGGAGTACATGAATTATACTATGGAAATGCACGCCGCTTTGCTGGTCTCGTAAATTCATTCAGCTCTTTTGTTCACTGCACATTTAACAATTCATTGCCAAGATTTTAATGATATTTTCAACAAGATAAAATATACTGAGGGAGTTCCCACATTGGTGCAGCGGAAACGAATCTGACTAGTATCCATGAGGATGCGGGTTTGATCCCTGGCCTTGCTCAATGGATCAGTGATTCGGTGTTGCTCTGAGCTGTGGTGTAGGTTGCAGATGTGGCTTGGATCCTGCGTTGCCGTGGCTGTGGCCTAGACTGGCAGCTGTAGCTCCAATTCGACCCCTAGCCTGGGAACTTCTATATGCCTTGGGTGTGGCCCTAAAAAGCAAAGCCAAGAAAAAACAACAACAACAACAACAACAACAACAAACCTCCCAAAAAACAGAAGTTAGATTTTTGGCTTTAATTCCTTTCTTTTCTCTGTGCACATCAATAATGACTTAGTCCTTAAGACACAGATCAGGATGTCCTCTGGGAAGCCTCCCTCTATGCCCTCAGCTGTTCTTTTTTTTTTTTTTTCCGCTACATTCTCAGCCTCAGCTGTTCTTTCATATCTCGTGCTTTATTTCAACATAGCAAATATTATAATCATGATTTAAACTTTCTATATCCCCAACTCAATTTTCAGCATGTCAAGATTTTATTGGCCCTTATGGTTAAGTATTGAGTGTCTGGTATGTAAATAGAGACTCAGATATTTGCTGGATGGATAAATCATTGGGCGAATTTCTATGAGTGTTCACGTCTCTTAAGCCCATTAGATTTCATTCTAGTAATTCATCAGGTAGAAACAGAGGATGAGATGTTTCAAGCAAATCACACAGCATGGACAGAGATAAAATACGGCGAAGAGTATAGTGTATTTAGGGGACGACAAAAGGTTTAATAGGGGCTTAGCTCTATGTGCATGTGCAGAGACAGGAACTGTTGTCTGTTAGAGACAGTGCTCAAATATTGTCTTTGGAAAAGACTCATCAGACCTTTATCTTTAATTTCACTCCAAGCAGAATGCATGCTTCTTTTTCTTTGCTGTTACTTTACAATGTGCATATTTCCATTCTACTCCTTTAAATATTTTATTGCAGGTCTTTATTTGCCCATCTTCCCTGCTTAAACTCTTGAGAGAATAGTGGAGAGGACTTGGAATTTGCAATTTGACATATTTTGGTTGAAATACTGACTTTGCTACCTAGCCGAGTAATTGATGATAAACAATCACTTAGTTTCCTTGAACCGTAGTTTCTTTGTCAGTAAAATAGTACAAACTCTACATCCGTGTCATGATTACATGCATTAGGTGCATGACAGATGCTCAATAAATTATATTTCCCTTTCTCATTCAACTTTTCTGAAGACAAGACTCATGTTTTATTAATTTACTCGTAGCAGCTACATTCCCTGACACCCAGGAGATGTTTAATAGATACTGTTGAATGAATGAAGTGTGTGTTTATTTAGATGTCTAATTTGAATGTGTGTGTGTGTGTATAAGAGTAGATATTCAGGAAATTTACTTGGTATCTATAATTATTCTAAATTTAGAATTTCAGTGTATATACTGCTATGATAATTGCTGTATGGTCTGTCTACTCTACCATTCCAGCCAAATTTCAGGCCAGCCTGAATTAACACGTGGAAGACGAGCAGAACATTCTACTTGCTAAGGGTGCTCCTGTTGGAAAAGCTGGGGAAATAATCGTGCATGACTTAACACAGCTACCGTGTAAGTACAAATCATTTATCAGCCTACCGAAATTTACGTCTTCCCTTCCCTGAGGAGGCGCAGAGACAGTTAAATAAATTGAATTGGCGTTGTTTGTTACAGGTCTGTTATAAATCATCGAGTGAGTGCATATTATTAGCTACATTGCCTTAACATGCCATCCTCGTTATATTCTTGAGCATAATTGCTGATTAAAGATTGCTTCCAGGAAGGCTCAGTTCTGCCTTTGGCCACATGTACACTTAGGCCTCTTATGTCATCTCTGTGAATATTAACCATTGGCAAGTTTGGATAAGGTGTGAGGCAAGGTCTATGAATGCCTCAGTTTCTTTCAACTTTTCATTTCACTCTGAGTGTTTGGGCTTGCTTTTTCTCTCCTCTTCCTTCTGCTTTTCTCCTCCTATTCTTTTCCTGCTCTTCTCTTCTCCTCTTTTCTCCACTTTTTAATTGGCGCAGTAGCTGGGCCAGTGACATAAGACTGCAAGACTGCCTGCTTACATCAAAGATGTGATAGAGGCAGATCAACTTTTTACCCTGGAAATCCCATCTTGGCTGATTATTCCTTGTCATGAATGGTGCTTCTCCTGCTACTCGTTTGGAGAGTCCAGTTGCTTTAAAAAGCATCTGTGCTTGAGTGAAAGAAAGTGGAGAAATGAGATAATATGGTTATGAGTGGATGACTCGTCTGCTAAATAATTTTGTTTTGCTAATTGAGGTTTCAGTATTCAATTGTGATTTGGGTGATGTGTAACCTAGTTGGATTTTCTAACTTTGCACAGTTACATTAATAGGAATAGATTTTATTGCAGAAAACTGTTAATTCTCAGCTGAGTTTTATTGTGTCATTTAATGTAGTTCTTCATTTTTTTTTTCTGAATTAAATGTAGACTGATATTACTTACACAGCAAACTTTCTTGAACTTGTTTTCTCACATTTGCTTTGTGCCCAGTTCTCTTTCGACTTTAATAAACAGCCAACACGAGGTCTCTCCTCATCCTTCAGGATACCTCAGTATTTGTTTTTAGATGCTCTTCATTATATGGTACTCAGTAGAGTCAAAGAATATTTTCAAGCCAATTATGCATTAAAATCTTAGTTTTCATTAAATAAAGGAAGAGTCTAAAGGTTGGATTGAAGAATTTCTTCCCTAGTACTTGTTAAAAGGGTACTTAAGACTGATAGTGCCTGGTATTTAATAAATATAAATCACATTTCTTAGATGCACAGAAGCATGTTCATATATGACAATAATTTCTCTAGGTGTGCTGCAAAGTGACGTATATTAAGAAAAAGCCAAGTGCTTAAAATGTTCCTGTGTTTCAGGAATGAGGTATTTTTCTGGGCTTCTTGCCCTTCCCATTTTGGAAGGCAGGATTTACTTCAGCTGTGTTTGTCAAAGCCGATAGCCTGGCTCTCTGCCTCTGGCACTGAACTCAGCTCAGCATTTTAAGAGAAAAATGAAAAACATCAGCGTTCTGTGTTTACACTCTGCCAATTGTTGTACTTTAAAAAAAATCCCTTTTTGATGTTTTATATTTAAGCAATATATTTACACCCACATTTTCTTTTCACTAATCAGCAAAGTATAATTGAAATGCAACCAACTCTACCATGTACTTAGGAATCCATCCCATTATCTTTGGTATAGTTCTGAATATGCTAATGCTCTTATACTTTTTTCCAAGTAAACCCTAGATTATATTAAGGCATATTCTCTAAAATGGATTCTTCTTTACAGTAGAGAAATTATATTCAATCTCTTTATATGTTTTCTTTTATTAGAAACAATGACATTGACCAAAGGGAAACAAATATCCTACATAACAATATTCAAAGTTATTTTTAGGGAGTGCTGTCTTTCCCATTAAGTTAGTTTAAGGAATATATAGGCACAAGTAGTTTAAGTAATATATAGGCACAAGGAATGGGTAATATTATTATTCCTCCCTGTTGTGAACTGAACTATGTATCTCCCCCCATCCCCGCCGCCACTGTAATTCATATATTTGCAGCCTTGACACCTAGAACCCCTGAAGTGATTGTATTTAGAGATAGGGCTTTAAAGAGGTAATTCAGGTTGTGTGAGGTCATGAGTGGGCTTTAATTTAATATTACTGGCATCTTTACAAGAGGTGGGAGAGGCGTGGGATGCATGCAGAGAGGAAAGACCACATTGCTCTGAGGACACAGTAAGAAGGTGGCTATCTGCTATCCGCAAGCCAAGGAGAGAGGACTCCAAAGGATCCAAAACCTGGCCCGCTTGTTCCTTGACTTGGAGTCTCCACAACTGGATGCAAATACCTTTCTGTTGTTCAAGGCACTCAGTCTTTTGTTAGGGAAGCTGAGCAAACAGATGAATTTTCCTCTTATTCATTTAAGCAAGCTTGATGGTACTCATTCCTCTTGAGAGAGGGTGGGAGGCAGGGACAAAGAAGAAAGAGGAGTGGGGGCGAGGGAGAAGAGGAAGAAGCTGCAGGCACAAAGATGAGGAGAGAAGAAGAAGATATGGTTGGATTGTTTATAGAATCAGTGTAGAGGATATATCCTAATATTATTTTCTCAGGATAAAAGGGAAAAAAATAATGGTTCATGGTGAGAGAGTTTAAAATGCACCAGGGTTTGTGCTAAATGCTGTATATGTATTAAGGCATATAATCCCAAAGCCTCTCAAAAAAAGTATTATCATTATTTTTGTTCTAGTTCTGTGAAAAATGCCACTGGTAATTCGATAGAGATTGTATTGAATCTGTAGATCCCCTCGGGTAGTTTGGTCATTTCAACAACACTGAGTCTTTCAATCCAAGAACATGGTGTTATCTTTCCATCGGTTTGTGTCACCTTTGAGTTCTTTTGTCAGTATCTTATACATTTCTGAGTATAAATCTTTTGTTTCCTTAGCTAAGTGTATTCCTAGGCATTTTATTCTTTTTGATGTGATGGTAAATGGGGTTGTTTCCTTAATTTCTCTGTATAGGTATATGCATCAGAAATTTTGCCATTCGCAGCAACATGGATGGGCTTGGAGGGCACTATGTTAAATGAAATAAGCCAGACAGAGAAAGAAACCTTGTCTGTATTACTTACCTGTGGAATCTAAAAAAAACCTACAGCACACAAGTGAATATATCAGAATGAAGCCGACTCACACATACAGTGAAAAACTAGTGGTTACCAGTCAGGAGAGGAGGGTGGTACAACCAATTGGATGTAAGATAGGCTAGAAGGATATGCTGTACAACAGGAGGAATATAGCCAAAATTCTGTAAATGGAGTATAACCTTTAAAAATTGTTTAAAAAATTAAAAATTATAAAAGGAGAAAGAAAAAAGGTATTATCACTAACCATATTAGTGTTATTTTATATAGAGAAAAATTAGGGTTTACTTTAATTAAGTAATTTTGCCAAGATCACATATATATAGGCAAAACAGAGGTGGGACTTGAGCCCAAGTCTTTCTGATATCATATCTGATGCTCCTAGATGCTATACACCATATTCTCGTTTGCTGAAACAAAAGCCCTTGCAGCAGTGGAACTGTGGTACTTATATTTTCTATCCAAGCTCCAAGCAGGTCAAGTCTATCATAATTGGCATGATTCAACTTAGTAACTATTTTTTAAGTATCTCAGTGGGAGTGAAGAAGAGGCTTTGCTTGAAGCAAGAATTCAATAGCAGTAGAATTGATGGTGAGCCCAGCGATTCAAGAATGTTGAAAGCAGAGAGGAAGGAGTGACACAGTTTCTCAGGTTGGTGGTGGTTTTGGTGTTGTTGATGATAGCAGTAGAGTGATTCACCATTTTAGTTTTTCTTCCTTAACGATTTTTGTTATGTCATATTTTAAAAAAATGTATTATGCCCTATCCTTGATTTCTTACTAATGTGCAGAGACAATACTGATTGATCTAGAATCAAAATTCCTTAAGAGACTGTGCATAGAAGCGATAATTTAATATAATCATCATTTCATTTTTTTGGCTGTGCCTGCACATGGCGAAGTTCCCAGGCCAGGGATTGCACCTGCACCACAGTGACCTGAGCCACTGCAATGACAACACTGAATCCTTAACCACTAGGCTATTAGGGAACTCTGATTTTTTTTTTTCCACCAATTTTATTTCCTAGATGTTAGGCCCTCTCTAAACTCATTCAATGATTTGGCTACCTTTTTCAGAAATGATATTAATGCTGATAAAAAGAAAAATCACATGGCCAATATAGACATTTTTGTCTACAGATATAATTGGCTCTAAGCAGTTTCAAGAAATCACACATGATTCTCTACTACTGTCAAGTTATCAGCTTAACCTTCTTCTTTCTTTATCACTTTTTTTCCCCTTTAAAAAAATTTTTTTAGGGTTGCCTCTGTGGCATATAGGAGTTCCTGGGCTAGGGATCAAATTTGAGCTGCAGCTGACGACCAATGCCACAGCCACAGCAATGCCATATCTGAGCCGCGTCTGCGACCTATGCTCTAGCTCATGACAACACCAGATCTTTAACCCACTGAGTGAAGCCAGGGATCAAACCTGCAACCTCATGGATACTAGTCATGTACTTAACCTGCTGAGCCACAGTGGGAACGCCCCCTCTTCCTTCTTGTGTCACCAGAGTATCCAACATCATAGTCTCGCCATGCCTTGGATGAGGTTTCTAATCTGATTTCTGCCCCCACAGCTGTCCTTACCAGACCTAACAGAAGTCACCAGTGACTCCTACTTATCAGTCACATCATGTTTTCTCACTCTCCTCCTCTTGATTTGTCTCTACTCAACACAAGACCTTTCTCAAAATGTTCTACTCCTGGATTCCAGGACCTGGCACTTTCTTGGTTTCCCTTGGAGTTCTAGAAAGATTTTCAGTGTCTTTCATGCACCCTTCTTCCCTTCACTCCTTAATGATGAGTTCTTTTCAGTTCTTCTTCCTTGAAGATCTCACACATGCTCTAGACTTGAACTCTTGTCTAAGGATGACTTTGTGTCATCTACTCTATTAAGCTTAAAATCTCTCTACTAAACTTTACTCTCATATTTCCTAGTGTCTTCCTTTCTCCCTTGTTATATAATACCAGCATCTAAAACCATATATATCTCATTCAAACACTCTTTTAAGGAAACTCTTCTTTATTTTTAACTTTTGTCTTCTTTTTATGGCCGCACCTATGGCTTATGGAAGTTCCCAGGCTAGGCGCCAAATCAGATCTGCAGCTGTGGACTACACCACAGCCATACCAACACCAGATCTGAGCTGCAGTTGTGACCTACACCACAGCTTAAGGCAACACTGGATCCTTAAGCCATTGAGCGAGGCCAAGGATTAAATCTGCATCTTCATAGAGAGTCCAATGGTTTTTAATCCACTGAGCCACAGTAGGAACTGCTATTTTCAATTAAAAAAAAAAAGACATTATGTTTCCAGTTACCCACATTCAAACCTCTTATCATGGCTTTAAATATTCCTCTTTCAACCACAATCCCAGTTCCTAGGTCTGCCTGTAGACTCTATTCCATGAGGGTTCTCATGTCCATTAGTTAGGAATTTAGGCTTTAGAGAGAGAATGCCAAATGTGAATCCTGAATATTCCAGGGAAATTCTGCATTTTGGCAATCACTGTATATCTTGTGATTATAGTCCCTCTTCTATAAAATGGGATATTAACATGGGGGGGTATAGTAATGACTGGGTGTGTAAAGGATTGCAAATCTAGTGCCTGGTATGGTAATCACTATGTAATATAAGTTTGCTGTGCTCTTCCTCCTCCTCATCATCACCACCATCCTCACCATCATCTCTAATCACCTTTCTATTTTCATATCCATTCTGTTTCAGGTTCTAATTAATGTCTTGTTTAGTCCCTGATAGGTCTCTTTCTCTCACTAGTTTCTTTCACCCTTAGTCTTTCCTCATTCTACTCATTCCGTATTTAAAAACTACCAGAGGCGAAGCCAGATTATTATGGCCCCCTACTGAAAAATCTTCAGTAGTGCCACAATCATGTGTGTGATGTCAGCCAAATCACGAAACTTCTCTGGATTTAGTTTTTTTTTTTTTTTCATCTCTACCATGAAGGGTAGGGCTGAGTGCTCCCAGCAAAGAGATTGATTCTATAACTTTGATTCTCCATTGCCTGTCTTGTTCAATATATACCCCTAATATGACATTCAAAGATTTTCCTGCCTTGGCTGAAAATCTCATTTCCAGTATTATCTCATCCTTTTTTTTTTTTTTTGCAACTAACCAGCCACAATGAAATATAGTATTTGTATTCTCTGAAAACATATGGTGCTGTCCTACCTCCATGAATGTAATTATGACATTCTCTCTGCTTAGACTGTCCTCCTCTTTGTTTACTTAACAAAATTCTTCCTTTTTTCCCTTATTCACTTCAGTGTCACTGCTTTCATAAATCTACCCCACAAATAAATCCTCCCAAGTAAATATAATTACTTTCTCCTTCATAATCTTATAATGAATAGATTGTATTACATAATCATTTATCTGTCTTTTCTCTCTTAATTATAATTCCCCTGTGATTTAGGGACCCGCTTCTATTCATTATTGCCTTCCCTGTTCTCAGACCCGGTGCACATACTGTACTTTGCACGTCGTCTCACTGTGGATATTTAGACAATGAATATGTGGAATGTCCAGTGTCAGCAGCACTTTATGTGGCTCAGCACAAACGTTTGAAAATGTAGTGCATACAGTATCCATGTCTAAAAACCCTACGATGTAAGAAGAATCTTCACTCTCATGTAACCACAGAGAACTCGAGGCCACCGCCTAGGTCCAAGGAAGGTCCTCAGCCATACAGGTTATGTCAGTGATTTGCCAGCCTATATTTGATTTAGTTGTTTAAGATGAGTTCATATGCTCCTGTGCTCAAACTATTGGATTAGTCTCTTCTTTTCCACTTCTGTGGGGACAAGTACTGTATCTTAAATAATATATAGGGAAGTATTGAAATGTGAGTTTCTTATTCACTGTGGCATCACTGGGGCCTGGGAAATGGTGGGTTATTAATGTGTCTTTGGGTGGGGGAGCCTTAAAATCATGCCTTTGTGGGTGGGGCTTAGGATAAGCTTTTCTGAGCTTTCATCCAGTAGCTGAATTCATCTGTGCCGGGCTTGGCCCAGGGAGGCAGTAGCGTCAAGGTCAACCAGAAAGGTAAACTGTATACTCTCTGAAAAAATAGCATCAAGCTGAGTGACTCTAATCTATTTTATTTAGAAGTTTCCTAAAATATGTAAATTTTAAAGAAGTGTATTTGTTTGTTTTCTGGTCACCGGATTTCCAAAGACATTTTAAGATATTCAGGTTACAAGAGTGCTGTCCTTTGATTTAACTTCCATGCATTATTTAGAGGAGTGTGGTCTTATTTGTAATCTAATGCCATCTGTCCTTTGAAAGTTAATTTCTCTTCCCTGTTCTAATGTAAAATCGCCATATACAGAGAGAGGGTCACTGGATTATTTAGGATTAGAATTCTACTTTATTAACCCAAATTCTCTTGCTCCCCACATAGAACTGGCTCAAAGCATAATTATTTTCTATTTGGTGGTGAAAGAATCATAGTAAAAGAAACTGAACCTGATTGAATTTGTACAGCAAACTAAGAACAAAGATGAGAATATATATTGAAATACGTATTTCTATTGTATTTCTATAAATTCTTATTTCCTTTGTTATCCTTGAATATCTGTTTAGGACCATGAGTAACTTTATCCTTGCTTTTGTGTTTGACAAAAATAGTATGGTGCATACAGGTTTTGGCCTGTGCAGTTGTCATCTCGGTCACACTCAAAGTTCTACTGTTGCTTATTTTGTCCCACACCATATTAGATTACTACATTTAAATTGTTAAAAAAATAATGAAGTGACCCTGTTGTTGTGCTTTATTAGGGTAGGCATTGGAGACCTGGCTTTCCTAATGAAATCTGGGAAATATAGTTGATATACAAACACGTGTAGTCCTCAAAGCCAAGAGCATTAACAAGAAGGGGGGGTTCAAAGTTCAGCTGGCTGCTGAGATCTCTGGTTTAATTCATTATGTAAGCAATACCTTTCATTACTGTGCATGGGTTATTTGTGAATTATACAACCAGCAAAGAAAAAAAGAAACAAACGTGCTCTCAATAGATAACCTTCTTACTGGAATACTTCAAATGTGATTCTTCCTAACGTAGAGAACCTCTTTATGTGAAATGTTTCAAATCTATAAGACCATGTGATTTATAAGTACTCGTTAAATGTGCTTTTTTTCATATTGCTTCTCTAAAGAAATATTAGATAATCTAGATAGTTGATTATAGGAAGCTAAGCACCTCTATAGGAAAAGCTGGGTTTCAAGATGGATCTAGAAGAATTTTATGCGTGGACACTAATCTTTTAACAAGTGCCTTGACACCTGGAATTTTCCAAAGAATCTGGTTTGCATTTTCATATCTAAAAAAACCCCATGCGTAGAACTAATTTGTTATTTAAATGCATAGATCAGCAGGCCTGTGCTGAAAATTTCCCCTGTAAACAGCTCCGAGGTGGATAAATTTGTGAAAGAGATCAGCAGAGAAACACACCTACTAATAGAATATAGTAAAGTCCAGATGGCAGCACCCATAAATCATACAGTGTCATCAGTGCCATGTTCCACATGTAAAATGGATGGGTGTTTTTCCCAATTAGCCCGGCATTCACTCAGTTTATCGATGCTGCTGCTGAAATAATATAGTGCGTGCTAAGGATTGAGTGCTGTGGGTGTCTGGTAAGTTTTTCCAATCATGCTGCAGCATCCTCCATGGCCCCTTACTATTTGTTCTATTAAGTATTAAGTTAACCCCCTTTTTTTTGCCAGGCACCTCATTCCAACACAGTTTTTGACTTTTTTTCATGGCGATGTTGTCTTTCTTGTTACCTATTTAAATGGTTCCTTCCTACTTCTCGCACATGGTTGGCTTTCAATTTCCTCTTCGTATGTTCAAGATACCTCTCACTGCAAGATCATTTCCTCCGGAATCCAATCCCCAAATCACCACGTAAAGTCATAGCTCAGATCGAAGGAAATTCCCTAGCAGATTCAGCTGTATGGAATCTTCGGAGAGATAAAGTCATTCACCAACTACGCACTGAACACATAAATTATGCTACAGCTACGCTCATTTCTAGGGGGAGTACAAATATTCAAAGGTCTCTGCCTTTTAAGCATTGCTATAATGGGTTGTGATAAATAATAGGGAAGAAGAAATGCGTATTTAGCTAGAAGGATGAAAAGCATATTAGTGCAATATTTTCTTTGGCACTTACTCTCAAAGGCCTAAATATGGCTAATAGTTACCAGCAGCAAGGCATACAGTAGATTCCTTTTCCATTACGTAAATACTGAGTTTATTTTATTTTTATTATTATTACATATTATTATTATTACAAAGGAATGGGGGATTCTTGAATTTTTTGTCATGTATTTCAGAATTTAAATTTATAATAAACTTCACCCTATACCAATAAATGAAGGAAATGGGGAAAGGAATTAATAAAAATAACAAAATGAGATGAAGAAATACTGTAACAAGAAAAATGGAGTGAGCATAAGCCTTTCTTAAGTTTTCAAATGCAAATGATCACCAAAACCACATGATAGTTGTTTCCAGTTTCTAAGATTCTAAAGAAATAAGAAATTCAAACACCTGGAAGATGGAACTGAAAATTAGTACATTTTTAAAAACCAGGTATTGTTTACAGACAAGGACAGTTGAGGTGAGGTGGCCTTACCTCATTCCTAGCTTTTTAAAAATGTTTTTATTTCTTCTACTTTATTTCTATACATTTGAGGAAGATAAGGAAAATAAACAATGATTTATATTTGATTTTCTTTCCTAAACTTGAAGCACTAAGACGTTCCAATGGGAGTTCCAATTTTGGCTCAGTGGGTTTAGAATCTGACATAGTATCTGAGGTTTCTGGTTCAATCCCTGGCCTCGCTCAGTGGGTAAAGTGTCCGGCGTTGTCACAAGTAGCAGTGCAGGTCACAGATGCAGATCGGATATGGTGTTGCTATGGCTGAGGCATAGACCAGCAGCCGCAGCTCTGATTTGACCCCTTCAGTATGCTGTAGGTGTGGCCATAAAAAGAAAAAGAGAGAGAGAGAGAGTGAGAGGCAGGCAAGAAAGAAAGAAAGGAAGGAAGGAAGGAAGGAAGGAAGGAAGGAAGGAAGGAAAGAAAGAAAAAGAAAGAAAGAAGGAAAGAAAGAAAGATTTTCCAATGGAAAATTATGCTTCTTCCAGTTTTAATTATGTTGTTAGGGTTTACTGCACAGTATAGGCGGTAGCTTCCCTGCAAGTTCAGTAGTCTTGCTGACAAGTACTCTGAGCTGAAAAGAATAGAAGCCAAAAAGGTAATTCCGAGTTGTTAAAATTTCAAAAGGATAATTTAATTTAGTATCTTTGCTTAGTCTTCGTGCCTGACCACTTTAAGTGTAGAAAAGCTAATCATCAGAACAGCACCATCATCTGGTGAAGGTTTAAAATGGATTATATTACATTGGAGAAACTTGCTTTTCCTTTTGCTCGAATCCTGACTGCTGGTTTCCATTCCGAGAACTGAAGTTATTTTCATGAATGTAACATTTTTTGGTTAAAGATACCGCAATGTTCAAAAAAAAAAAAAGATACCACAGTGAAAATCCATGTTTATCCCAGAAATGATAGCCAAATATGGTTCAGATAAACAGTGGACTGAACCATGCCACAATGCTCATGTTTGGCCATTGACTTAAAAATGGCAAGTTCATATGGTTTTTCTTATCAGTAGTCAGTATTTATTGAGTGCTAACTCCTGCCAGATTCTTTTCTCAGCCATGTTACGTGTATCAGTCGTTTTCTTCACGGCATCCTTTTAAGGAGGGTATTGTTAACAGTCTCCATTTCACAGACAAAGAAACAGACACAGAGGTTAAGCTCCTTGCCCAGCATTCCCATGAGTGAGGAAGGAAGCCATGAAGTTCACCCATGTTGTATCAGTGAAGAAAGAGTTTGGACAAATTAATGGCTGGAGAGAAGGTGGAAGGGTTTTAGGAAAGTTGCTCTTGTTAAATCTACCATCTGATGGTCAGACCTCTCCATACTTTAGTTTTCTCTATGATGGGCATAATATTATGCCTACATCACGTGTGTTAGTAGGGAGTCAGTATTTTCTAACCCTGCTGCTGCTTTCTGTATCAGCCTTGTTATCTGCAAACAGGTTATATCCTCACACACGAGTCCTTTCGTTAATAAATGTAGTATTTGAATCTCTTATCCATCTTAACATTATTTTGTTTTCCAACTGATTTCTTGGCTTCGGCATGGAAAAGATTTTTGTTCCCCTTCAAATCCGTGACAAATAGAGTTGATAAGAGGGCTAAAGAAGAAAAGTGAATAAAGAAAGTTTATAAAATAGGTTTTGATAATATTAAGCACTTATTATATTTACTGTTGTTACTTAAATATAATCTTACATCAAACTCTTACTTTAAAATTCCTCTAAGTTCTTTAAGTTGCAAATTGCCATTAAAACTAGTGAAAATGAGGAAATTCCCTTTTGGCTCAGAAAGTTCAGGATTCAGCCTTGCTGCAGCTGTGGCACAGACTGCAACTGTGGCTCAGGTTTGATACCTGGCCCAAAAACTTGCACATGCCATGGGTGCAGCCAAAAAATAAATAAATAAATAAATAAAATAAATAAAAATAAATAAATAAGAAAAAAAAGGGCTACTTAAAATTAATAAAGCTGTATTTTAATAATACACTTGACAATTCAGATCATGTGCTTTTACTAATTTGAAATGGTATTTATTTTACTAGAGAAATGGTGAGATTTAACTATATCATATTTCATGTAATCCAAAATGCCAACAATCATAGCATACACATTTATTTTATATGCCATTAGGAGAGAAAAATGCTTGTAATTAATTCTAAGATGCAATAGATTAAAAAGACACATCACAATTTCAGGGGGTTGAATATGTAAACATTTCTTAAAATTGATGAAATATGGTAATAAAATCTATGAGTGATTTTTCCCTTTACCCATGAATTGGGATATTTTGAGATTAAACCACAGAGGCAGCGGGTAAAACCATCCATACTTCTGAGCTGTATTAATGATTTCTCATTTCCTCCTGGCAGTACCAATAGGACTCTGCTTTAAATGGACCAATCTGGGAAATTAGTTTGGACTATACATTCCTCAAAAATGTCCCTAGATCATAGACATTAGCTATACCCTAAAACTAAACCAATATTAAGTTACTGAAATCCTTTTTTATTTTGCTTTTTTTTCGGGGGCGGGTGGATGCTGCTTCTGTGGCGTATGGAGGTTCCCATGCTAGGGGTCCAATCAGAGCTACAGCTGCCAGCCTACATCACAGCCATAGCAACGCAGGATCTGAGATGCATTTGCAACGTGCACCACAGCTCACAACAATGCCAGATCCTTAACCCACTGAGCGAGGCCAGGGATCGAACCCGTAACCTCATGGTTCCTAGTCAGATTCGTTTCTGCTGCGCCACGACGGGAACTCCAAGTTACTGAATTTCAATCCACATTCAAATACTGTTTTTCTAAGGCACTAGCTAGTCAAAACTTTTTTTTTTTAAACATTCAAAACATGCACGCATGGATGTGTATGCATGACAGTTTACTGAACGGGCTTGAAATGGAACATTCAGTTTACAAAAACTACTTAATGCAAAGCTAAAACATTAAAATAAACTCTGCAAAGCACCTCAAATATGTCATATTTCTTTTGACTTGATTCTTTTGAGTCAGTGTTTCTAAGAATGACAGATTTAAAGAAACCAGAATGAATAAATACACTTCATGCAACACTATCACACAGAAATATTTACAATTTTAGTAATATATCATATCTTCCTGCTTTCAATTTTCAAAGCCATTAAAAAGAGAAAGAGGGAACATAAAATTCCCCTCAGCAGAGCTTTTTTTTTCTTCAACTACTGTTTCTTTTTCTTTTAACAGTACTCTGCTGACACATGGGCATGTTTATTCATGTGTCTCATTGATTCATATGCTTATCGTGCTCATTTATATCTGGTGCACAGTTGGTAGTATAAAATATGGCTTTGTGAAATGAGACTCTTGATTTGAAATAGCTGGTCCATAAAACTAAACTATTAGATTAACAAGTCGGTGCATTAAAGTGAGGCATCAAGATAAGGTTGATTTTCAGCCTATCTCTTCCACCCCAGCGGAGAGAAGAGAGTGACGGGGTATTTCCATAGTTCTTTAGTCTGTCTGGAAAGATCTGTGTACTTTACTAATGTTGTGCTGGCGACAATTCAATCCTCTAGTTTTCCTTCAATCCATTGCATGCCCTCACAATATTGTGAAGGCTACACTGTGCTGGGGCTCAACCAGGGTGCCAGTAAACAGTCAGGATGGCAGTAAACACAATGTTTTGTAGCAATCTGCCAGTGCGTTAGTTTCCATCCTTCAAGGTCAATGACCAAGGTACAGGATATTTTCTGTTTCTATATACACAAAATGTATTTTGACTGTGGGTCAGTTCAGGGTCATAGGTTTCCTGAACGATATTTCAGGATAGTTAAGACAGCGCCATATCGAGGAGCCGTTTTAGAGTATGGCAGATTTTTTTTTTTTTTTTCTTTAATCCTCACCCGCAGTATATGGAAGTTCCTAGGCCAGGGATCTAACCAGAGCTGTTGCAGAGACAAAGCCGAGTACTTATGCTATAAGCCACAGGGGACGTCTGAGTGTGGCAGATTTATAAAAGGACTTTTTTTTAGTGAACTCTTAAATTTGAGGTTAAAAAAAAATTGTTGTTGATTGAGTGCTAATAGGGAGAGCTTGGACTTGGTCAAATACTCTCTCTGCCTCTTGGGCAGTGGAAGGAAGGAAGTACGGAGTTGGAACTAAACTCATTTCCTTCTCTCTCTTGTTCTTTCGTAAGCCTTGATCCCTGGTGTACTTGGCGTATTGACAGAATTGTAGCAAGGGCATTGATTCTGAGTTTGCTTTTTCTGTACTTGCTATGTTACAGAGACTTACTCACTGACTGTGAAACGGGCTGGGGCTCAAATTGTACGTGGGGCTGGGCTTACACCCAGGCACTCATGGCTTCTCTTTGTAAGAGACAGGACTGTTCAACAACATTGTGTTTCTAAAGCATACTTCTCATCTACAGTCTGTGCCAAGATTGCAGTAGGTGTTAAAGTGGACGGCAGTCTTACCGGACACCTGCTAACATCAGGTGACACCGCACTTCATCCATGACCTCTGATTCACCGGTTTCATTTTCACGTTCTCATGCATGACCGTTTTGCAAGCACCAAGCCAGCACTGGGGTAGGGCCTCTGAAGGTTACTGCGCATTTCTTTGACTAAACACTTGTCTTCAGCCTGGAAGAAGAACTGATTTGCAATTTTCAAAGTCCCGATTCCTTTGCTAAAGAAACAGGTACCTAGACAAAGGCGTAACTTCTTTGTTACTGTCCTCCTCGGCAGAAACCCAAACCCATAAAACACAACATAGAAAAATGACGAAGTCATAGACAGGTTCAATTTAAATCCAAATGCGTGGTTATTTGAAGTAATAAAAAGGTGTTCTCAACCATGCTGTATGGAGTATGGCACAGTGGGATTATTCCGTGTCCTCTTAAAAGATATGATCTGTCAGAGACATGAAATTGCTCCCTAGATGGATTGTTTCAGAATTCAGAGGGAAGACTCTTCTTTGGAGTCATTACGACGTGGATTTGAATCCCAGCTCTGCCGCTTGTTAGCTGTGTGGTACCAAGTCCTTCTTATCTCTGAACCATGGGTTCCTCTTTTATAAAACCATTCTCATTACATCACCTTGCAGAGTTGTTATGAGGGAAAAGTAAGATCGTATTAAATATTTATGGCTGTTTCTAGAATGCGGTTTGCTATACTGGAGTTTCTCTCCTCCTCTGATTCCCTCAAGATGAATCCAATGTCTTGAAAATTTCCTTGCTGAGGGTGTGTTGACATGAGGCAGGTATTTCTTAACTGTTTTGAGCTGTTAGACTTCAAAACTTTTCCTCCCGTTCTCTGTGTCTTTCTGCATTTTTTTGCTCTTTTTGGGTGACAGCCTTAGTTAGCTTCCTGTCCTTGCTGATCACACCTGGGCAGAGGCTCGATAATTCTCTACCTTCAGTCCTGATCCTTCTCTATGGCTCCTGCCCCCCCCCACTTCTTTTTCTTTTCTTTTCTTTTTTTTTTTTTTTGTCTTTTGTCCTTTTAGGGCTGTACCTGCGGCATATCGAGGTTCCCAGGCTAGGGGCTGAATCACAGCTGTAATTGCCAGCCTACGCCACAGCCACAGCAACACGGGATCCGAGCCGCGTCTGCAACCCACACCACAGCTCATGGCAATGCCGGATCCTTAACCCACTGAGCAAGGCCAGGGATCGAACCTGCAACCTCATGGTTCCTAGTTGGATTTGTTAACTGCTGAGCCACGATGGGAACTCCTCGGCCCCCATTTCTAATTGTCAGCCGATATCTCACTTTTGATATCCTGTCAGCACGTCAAAATAGGAGCACCAAACTGAATTGATAACTTTTCCTTTCAGACCTGTGCCATTTTCTTCTTGGCTTCACGTCAGTTTATCTAACTATCCTGGGAAGCTTGGAATTATATTTGATTCTTCTGTCTACCTCTGTCCTTCATGGCCATCAGTCACAAAATCACAGGGAAACCACTCCTGGAAATTTCTCACCTCCATCCCATCCTCTTAATTTCCTCAGCCCTCACCAGATCTCAGAACATGTCACAGAACATGTACCCACGGCATGTGGAGGTTCCCAGGCTAGGGGCTGAATCACAGCTGTAGCTGCAGGCCTACACGAGCTTCTACCACAGTCATGGGGGTGGCTTTTCACTTATTTCCCTGACCCTTCCCTTTCCCCTTTTCAATAATCCTTCCTTCACTCACCTATGAGAGTTGTCACAGTCCCAAGACTGTCATTTCTTCCTCCCTCCCTCCCTTTCTTTCTTTCTTACTTTCTTTTTCTTTCTTTCTTTTGGACTTTTTGTCTTTTTAGGGACACACCTGCAGCACATGGAGGTTCCCAAGCTAGGGGTCGAATCAGAGCTATAGCCACCGCCCTACACCACAGCCACAGCAACTTGAGATCCAAGCCATGTCTGTGACCTACACCACAGGTCACAGCAACTCGGGATCCTTAACCCACTGAGGCCAGGGATCGAACCTGCATCCTCATGGATGCTAGTCAGGTTTGCTAACTGCTGAGCCACGACAGGAACTCCAAGGCCGTCATTTCCTTCTTAGAAAACTTCGCTGACTGACTGTTACTTTTGGATTATAGCCTAAAACATTCATGTGGTAGGTATGTTTATGTCCCAAGTTGGCCCAGACTCCTTTTCATTGTAAATGTTTTAAAAAAATTTAATATATGTTTCAAACCTGCAGGCAAGTACAAAGTTTATATAACAGAAATTAATGTTTCAGGTACTTAGAATTAGCGTTTGCTGATATTTTTCATATTTGTTTTATATTTTTGTTTTATTTACTTGCAGTTGATGACAACGGAGGAGTAACATTCACACATGAGTCCAAAGATTGTTTGTAAAGTGTATGACCCCTCTATTCCTTTAAGGGGAGCAGTGTGCACTGTTTCATGAATTACTTTTTTCAGGGGGCTATTTTGAGGGTGTTAAAAACAGAGTAAGCTTATTTGAAATTAAAAAAAAAATAAAACCCTCTCCTTCCTTTCCCCTTCCTTTCCCCTTCCTTTCTCATATCCCATATTTTTGGTGGTTGTGAGATGCCAGAGGGATGGTATCTGGGGATGAGAGAAGGTATCTTAAAAAAGGGCTTCTACAAGGACAATCACTTATTTGTCGAATCTGATAAAAATGATATAAAAGAATATTTTCATAAAAACAGAAGCAAGGAGTTCCCATTGTGGCTCAGTGAAAACAAATCTGACTAGCATCCATGAGGGCACAGGTTCGATCCCTGGCTTTGCTCAGTGGGTTAAAGATCTGGCGTTGCTATGGCTGTGGCATAGGCCAGCAGCTACAGCTGTGATTCAGCCCCTAGACTGGGAACCTCCATATGCCATGGGTGTGGACATAAAAAGACAAGAAAACAAAACAAAACAGAAACAAACTCACAGATTTCAAAGCCAATCTGTGGTTACCATAGGGGAAACTGGGGGTGGAGGGAAGAATTAGGAGGATGGGAATAATATATACACGTTACTGTATAAAAAAGAATTAACAAGGACCTACTGGATAGCACAGAGAAATCTACTCAATAGTTTGTAATAAGATATGTGGGAAAAACAGTGGAGATATCTAAGATATATATATATGTATACACACACACACACACACATATACACATATATATATATGATTCATTTTGCAGAACACCTGAAACTAATAACAACATTGTATGTCAACTATATTCCAATAAATTTTTTAAAAATTTATTTTATTTTTGACCACACCCGTGGCATGTGGAAGTTCCCAGGCTAGGGGGTTGAACCAACGGCACCACAGCAGTGACCCAAGCCGCTGAAGTGGCAACATGGGACTCTTAACCTTTTGTGCCACAAAGAAACTCCTCCAAGAAAGCTTTTAAAAAAGAAGGGCTTCTAAGGAGGTGACCAAAGCAGACTCAGCTTCTCTCAGGATCAAACCTCCAGGTTACGTCACTGACTTTTAAGGAGTAGGCAGTATAACAAAGTGATTTCTAGTTGAGCTGTGACGCTCACAAGGCACCCCACTTTTCTAAAATTGAGTCTTTTCATGGAGAGAGTGAGTGTCAGCACCCCTACCTCAAGGGTCACCTGAGCTAATCCCCAGATTGGAGCTGGCATGGACGTGTCAGTTGAGGAACTGAAGTGGACCAGAGTGGACCAAGTCTTACAGTGCTTTTTCTGTCCTTTCACGAGCACTGCGTCCTGAATGTGCACCTGCCGTAATTGTGACCCCGGGGGTTTTTAGAGGGTCATCATGACATCTGGAATGCTTGCATTTTGTCTGAACTTGAAGCTGGCAAATACTGCAGTAACCAAATCCCCCTCCCTTTAGTTGCCCCTCTCCACCAGCCTCTGTGTTAGCCCAGGGTTAAAGTGCATAACCTTAAGTTATTCATTGCCAGTTGTCCCCAAGGAAGGTGCAATGTGGCTGCTTTCTACAAGACTTTGCCTTGTGCTGTTAAACTTGTCTCATGTTCCCCATTCATCCTATTTACTTTTTGTCTTTGGCTGAGAAACAGTTAAATGGATTTCTAGCATACTTTTGACTTGAGCCATGCTTAAAGTGATTTCCTAAAATAAGAAATCAGTGTTACATCTGTCACAGAAGCAAAAAGGAAACCCTGCAGGTATAAGAGATTATATTTCTTTCCCAGCACGAGTCCCCCCTTGCTTGAGAAAAGGCTAGCAAGCCCTACAATAAAACCCCTGATCACCGCATTTATGTCCGGGTCTTCGAGTTAACGAAAGATATGTAGAATCGGGAGTAGGTGGAAGGCGTGTTGGCTATAGATCTTGGAAAGTACTTGTGCCTTGCTTATTCCTGTTGTCCATTTTGTGCTCCTGAAGTCTAGCACTGTAACACCCTACTTGCCGGCAGAGAGGGAATAACTTGTATGTGGCTGAGACAAGTGTCCTCTTAAGAAACCTTTCACCTTTTGACTATTGGTTAAAGCCCTTCATGGATGACATAATATCCCACTTAGTGTAGGAATTAGGAACAACCCTTTCTTGTCCTTATATTGAAACTAATTCTTATATAAAGGACGATAGAACTTTCAGTGCCAAATATCAAAGCATTGTTACGTAAAAACCCAAGATTTTAGGAGTTCCTGTCGTGGCTCAGTGGTTAACGAATCCGACTAGGAACCATGAGGTTGTGGGTTTGATCCCTGGCCTTGCTCAGTGGGTTAAGGATCTGGCGTTGCCGTGAGCTGTGGTGTAGGTCGCAGACACAGCTCGGATCCCGCGTTGCTGTGGCTCTGGCATAGGCCGGCGGCTACAGCTCCTGTTAGACCCCTAGCCTGGGAACCTCCATATGCCACGGGTGCGGACCTAGAAAAGGCAAAAAGACAAAAAACAAAAACAAAACCCAAGATTTTACATTTAAAAAAAGAACAATATAAGTTTTCCTCATGACTTAGGAAATGTAGAAAAATGTGTTGATAAGGTCAGTTCCCCGATCACATTTTACCAACTCTGAAAAGTCCGATGGCAGAGAGCTCTGTTTTCTGTAAATACTTTTGTGATATTTCAGGTTTCAGCATCTTAGGCAAGAAGTGCAGAAACCTGTATTTCTGTAATAGTTTCTGTAATTATTATTATTTCAGATATTAGACTTCCTGCATGGTCTTTTTTTTCCCCTTCTTCTTCCCTCTCCTTTTTAAAAATATTTTGTGTTTTGTTGTACTTTCAGGGAGAATTTATCAAATTCATCTTCCAATTCCAACTTCATTTTCCATCTTCTAACTTCATCAGTCTCCAACTGACTTTTCACTTTCTGCTATCATATTTAATGTAATCTAATGGCCACACCCATAGCATATGGAAGATTCCGGGCCAGGGATCGAACGTAAGCTGGAGCTGTGACTTATGCCAGATCCTTAACCAAATGCTTGGGGCTGGGGATCAAACCCACACTGCTGCAGAGACAGTGCCATATCCCCAATCACAGTGAGAACTCCCTCTACTATCATATTTGATTTTATTTTTTAATTAATTTACTTTTTCGATGTTTTTCTTTTTTTAGCTGCACTGGCATATGGAAGTTCCCAGGTTAGGGTGTGAATCAGAGCTGCAGCTGAGGCCTATACCACAGCCAAGGCAACACCAGATCCCAGCCACATCCATACCCTATGCCACAGCTTACAGCAATGCTGGATCTTAACCCATCGAATGGAGGCTGGGGATCAAACCTGAATCCTCACAGAGACAGTGTCAGGTCCTTAACCCCCTGAGCCACAACTGCGACTCTAATGCTCTCATATTTTAAATGTCTAAGTGTTCATAATTTTTTTCAAAATGTTTCTTTTTATAGTGTTCTTGTTCATGAATGCAAGGTCTTTCATTACTCATTGGGAAATATATTATTGATAGATTTTTTTATGAAGTTTATTTCTATGCAAGTCTTTGTTATCTTCATGTTGCTTATTTCTGCAGTTTGTTTTAATCCCTGTCTTTCATAGTAGAGACTTTTATATCATGGTCTGGTGATGCTTGACTACACGTTCATATATAATATTGGGACATTTAAAAACATAATGGTTGCTCTGTTCTTATGGGCTAGGCTGGACAATTGTAGAATTCCCCATAGGATGATTCCAGACTTGTATGTGATTGAGAAATTCCTGCTTTCATCTTCTCTGGTCTGGTTGGATTGTCCTGGTGACTTTAAACTTCTACCTGAAGGGTACTGGGAGCCAAACTAGGGAGCCTAAGTGCCCAAGGTATTATTCTTTCTTTAATTTCTGTGTTTACTCTAAAGTGCTGCAAGCTTTTAAGTGAGACTCTGTGATTTACGCAAACCCCTGGTCTTCTGCCTGGGCTCGGGCAGGACTCCACCTGGGTGCATGGAGTGGGAAGCTGGAATCCTGAAGACCAAATGGTTCTTTCAGATTTTCAAACTTTCTTCTATTCCTTGTCATCATTATCTCTACTCTCAGACCCATTTTAAATTTTGCTGTGTAAGTCAATTTCTTCCTAGTTTATTCCACTGTCAGTTTGGGATTAGCTTTTCTCTGATTTGCTAAATCAGTGGCCATTTCTCCACCAGACTTATAGCATATACATGTATATGTATGTATATATAGTGTGTGTGTGTGTGTGTGTGTGTGTGTATATATATATATATATACACATACATACATATATATACACACACACACACACACTGATGTATATATATCATTTATAGTGTATATATAGACACGACACACACACTAATGATGTGTATATGCCATTATATTGATTACAATATCAATCCTGGTTCAAGAAGGGATTAGGTGGGATGCTTAGAATATTTTGAGTAGAGTTTAGTGAGATACTATATTCACAGACTTGGTAAGACCACAGATGTTCCAAAAAGGTAGGGCAGCATACTAGAGTTAGGTAGAGACAACTGTATGTGGAGGGGTTGATGGACAAATCTGGGTTTAGGTTTGATAAATCCAGCCAGCTTCTGGCAACCCTGCAGGGAGGAATTGGAGGAACAGGCGCTGTGAACAATTCCACTTCCTTCTGCCATCTCTCCCTGGTGCTCATGTTTGGTCACATCCATAAGGAAATGTTAATGCAGCTGATCTAGGTCAGTGACTCCTCTCCCTGACTTCAAAATGCACAGAACAAAGTGGAAAAAAACAGAGATGTATCTGGAGAGAAAAATGAAAGGTAATCCTAACTGACTCTGTGATCATGTTGTCAAAATTACTTATTTTAAGAAAAGGTAGACTTGAAGGGACCTAAAATGTATACAATTGGGTGGTAAGGAGTAAAGAAAATTATTCAAGACATTTTGAAAAACATAAAATGAAGTAGATATTAGCTTAATTATACATTTTACCTCTTTGCGACCTCATAAAAATGATGAATTTGATTCACCAAGTTATATACACATATTTATGTGATTTAATTCTTGCTGCTTCTGGACAAAATTGCTCCTAATTGGATTTCACCCTGGTATCTTTCATGTTTACCTTTCACAAAGGTGACTTGCAATTACTGTTTCATGAATGGTACCTAGGGAATAAATGCTATGCACATACTTTTGCATTTCAAAATAATATGGTGGAACTTTTTCCACCTGAAAACTCCAGTGAATATAGCAATTAATCCTGAAGTTCTATTTCAAAATTAATCAGAAGCAGACTTACTGATTTTAAATTCGGGTATAAAAGCAAAGCAAGGATCTTTTCAAGTAGTCTGGGTGTTAGTGAGAGTGTTTCACAGGGATCTAATTATAAGTGGGATATTTTCTACATTGTGTTTCTCCTTTTTCTTCTAATCCTAGAAGAGGCCATACAAATTTGCAACACAATGTTAATTACACACAAAGGAGTTCAAAGTAGTTTTATAAAAATAAGTTTGAAAAACTAAAAGGAGAAGTTCTCCTAGAAGGTATTTCAGTGCATTAAAACAGAAACAGAAACTTTTTTCTCCCAATAGGATTCATCACTGAAACCTTTTCTATGCATCTAGAACAAATTAAACCACATAACTAGATATGCCACCTTAATACAAGTATATAGACTCACATGTTACAAAGGCAGGGACCATATGAGGAGTCATGTAAAAGAATCAGGCACCACAATATGCCCTTTTGAGAAATTATCTCTACAGGGAAGTCAATATCAGTAAGACGGAAGTGAGCTTATGTCTATGTTTATAACATTCTTAAGTATTAACCCAATTTTTTTTTTCCAAAATGATAACCCTAATAGTTCGTAGGCCTGGCATGAATGCCTATAACTTTCATAGCTCTGACACTCCCAGGGAGGAGATTAAGAAGCGGGCATCAGAGTTAGATGCGACAAGGAAAACAGCACTTTTTCAGGTGGCAGAGATGGCCTGCAGTTTTTCTACCTGAATGTGGGAGTGAGCAATGAAATCACATGCGGAAGCAGCCTTGTTCAAATGTAAGAGGTCAGATCCCTCTTGGCCTCATCTAAGCATTTGAATGTGTCTCTATGAGTCTAGTCTTTGCCCTTTTTGCTTTTCACTGGTGCAGCCTAAGGGGTGCCAGTACCTTTACACCAGCACAGTGTTGTATGAAGGGAGCGAACATGAAAAGTGGGAATGCTAGAAAGGGTAAAGGGTTAAAACACCACATATGCCCAGCTAAGAATACAGGGTACAGGAAGCCAGGGATCATCTGTGGTTAGAACAGGTTAACTGGTACAAGTTGGGTAACAAAACTCATATAACCTAAAGGTCCATCAACAGATGAATGGATTAAGAAGATGTGAGACATGTACGTAATGAAATAGTACTCAGCCATAATAAAGAATGGCATAATGACATTTGCAGCAACATGGATGGACCTAGCGATGATCATACTAAATCAAGTCAGTCAGACAGAGAATATCACTTATATGTAGAATCTAAAATATGGCACAAACAAACCTATCTACAAAAGAGATCCATACTCACAGATATAGAGAACAGACTTGTGGTTGCCAAGGGGGAAGAGGAAAATGGTGGGATGGACTGGGCATTTGGGGTTAGTAGATGTAAACTAGGACATTTAGAATGGATAAGCCATGAGATCCTAGTGTATGGCACAGGGAAATACATCCAGTCTCTTGGGTTAGAACCTGTTGGAAGAGAATATATGAAAGAGAATGTATGACTGAGTCACTTTGCTGTACAGCAGAAATGGACATAGCATTGTAAATCCACTACAGAATAATTAAAAAAAAAAAACTTTGGTACATGAGGAGGCAGAATCTCAATGTGATGGATTGAAGTGTGACCCCCCCCCCAATCCATATGTTGAAGTCCTAAATCCCAGTTTCTCAGAATGTGACCTTATTTGAAAACAGGATCATTGCCAGTTAGCAGAGGTGCTTCCTCAGCAAGGATGCCAAAGTTTACTAGATAAACAGATTTGGTGAAAAGGAAACCTCAATACTCATCATGTCTCCTTTTACTGACTTTCATAGAATCCTGAAGATGGAGTTTTAAGGGGCAGGGGTGCATGAAATTCAGCCTTCTCTGTATCTAAACCCTATCTATTATCCTGTCTTGATTTTCCAAAACTTTGTTGGTATCTCAGGATTAGGGTGGGAGCCCAACGAAGCCCCGAAGAGCTCATCTTACAGATTTAGACCCTACAGTAACTGGACATCTGAGTTTTGAGGGCTCAGTTTCTGGTCCCCCTTGCTTTGCTAATAGCATAACAATTGCTGCCTGGAAGAGAATTCCTCCGTCATCCTGTTTAGTCTTGATGGACAGTAGGTGGATGAGCCACGCCAACTCTCCTGGCCAGAGTTTGTGCAGCCGGTTGAGGTTAAAAGAATCGGATTCATTCTTGTGAGAATCTAAGCCTTGTCATAAGGTCAGAGAGCATTTGGGAGCCATTCATTCTGGTGGTGGTGCCTTGAAGAGACTCCTTTTGTTGTGGGGGTCAGAAGAGGTCCCAAACTATCTGTCCCTGTTTTTCCCAAGAACTTAACTTGTTTTTGGGATTCTGTGAGATCCTCAGTATCTTTCCAAGGAATTCAATTTTCTAAAGTTAACATGGGTTGCTTTCAGTTGTCTTCATCAAAGATTCGTCCTATCTCCGTTTTCTAGGGTTATTCTTTTCTAGTATTCTGATACTAATATTTCTAGGGATGATAACCACTGTAGGGAGCTTTATTTATTTGATAATTACTGCTGTGGATTTTTTTCTCTCTGAAGCATCTGAATGGTTATTCTTTCAAATTATCCTGGATCCTTAAGTGGTTAAATTTTGCAAGGGGACGTAATAATCATGAAAACCATCCTGGGTTTTAAGTTTTGTGTATGAGGTTATTTTTTTCTTTTAAAGAGTTTTTCAACAGTGTACGTTGTTTCCCAGCTCCTTTGCATATTGTCCTTGAAGAATAAAATTAAAACTAGAGGGAATGCTTTCAGTTTCTTGAAAAGAGAAATTGTTGGTAGAAAAAGGACATTCATGGTAGCCTACACAATAGAAATGATAACTTAATTATTGTTTTTTAAAATTATTGTATTTGAAAATAATGTTGTTCAAGAGAAAGATTAGTTTGTTTATGTAATATTTGTCACAATTAATTAGAGGGAAGAAAAGCATCCTGAGTTTCAGCAACAAAAATGAAAGTTCTGGGATTATATAACAAAAACATAAAAGTCTATTTTAGACTGGGCCACATAACACTCACAAAACACTTTATTTTTACGTAAATATAAAAAATACTTCTGATTATTCTGGTAATAATTTTAAAAAGGCAGGTAACATTGACAAGAATATATAATTATAAGATGTCTAATTACTGGAAAGTACCCAAAGATAGTTTAATTAGAAATCAAGTTCATTTTCCAAATAAACAAGTAAAAAACTCTATTTTTTCCCCAAAACCAGGATATATTTCAAAAGACTCAAGATAGTTGGTATGTGTAAATATGCTGAAATTTCAGAATTTTTTGTTAATTTACCATCTTGAAAATGTCCTTTGGTTTCTTTGCACCTTAGTTTTGTTCTCTGTTAAATATGGAGTCCAAAAGATTGTTTCGTTTGAAGCTATCAGTCATATAGGGTAGGTTATGTTGTGCTAACAAATGACTTAAAAATTTCACTGGCTTTAATGTACCTTTCAAAAATTTTGCTCACTTAAGCAAAACATCTGTCAAAGATTGGCAGAAGAAGTTGGGGTTGTTCTTGTCACAGACACTCCGGGACCCAAGCTAACAGAGCATATTCAACGATGGGTATCACTATGCTGTAAGAAAAAGAGAGAGCTCAAGGATCTTACATTGCCACCTAAGTGCTTCATTCTGGAAATGACAAATATCACTTGCATATTCAACTCAATGACAGGTCACGTGGTCCCATCAGTCCCAAGGGGACCAGAAAATGCCATTTTACTATAAACCTAGAAGAGAGACAGCTATTTTGTTAGTAGTGCTGATGGCTACCATATCACTTCATAGCACTCTTAGGCTTTATAAACAATAAAGTGCTTTGTAAAATATGAAGTCATATTTATACTCGTCTTTTGACTTCAAAGCCCTTCTTCTTTTCACATACCAGAATGCTATTAAACTTCATTATCATCTTTTTGATCTTTCATTTAGTTAGCACATATTTATTGAGTGCTGTTAAAATGCTAATCACTGTGCTAGGGGTAGAGGTGTGAATAGGCAGTCTTTGTCCTCAAGGTATCCAAAATTCAGTAGAGAAAAGAACAATGAGATTAGTTCTGTGTTTGCCACAGAGAAGAAAAAGGGCAATCACTTCTGCTGGGATAGGTTGAAAATAACATGTATGGGATGAGCTTTATGGAGCCTCATGATGAGGCTTTTGGAGTTCTAAAATCACTGAGTTATCCTATCATGTAATCTTGGCCCCAATTCACTTAAAAGGATAACACCTGTCAGCCATTAAAAAAAATGAAGCAAAAGAAGACTATAGGCTGATTCTGTGAGATGAGAACAATTTTGCTGCATGACCAAAATTATTGGATATCTTTAAAAGCAAGTTTAGATCATTTATTTTTAAGCTGATTTCTCCTAAAATACATTTCACTTTAAATAGAGAAATAAGTCATTCTTAGAAATTCATCTATTTATTTACCTTCAGCATTATTTGATTTTAAAGAGGAATACTTTAAATTCTGTTTCACATTTACATATTTTTTTTTAAAAAATTAGTCCTGAGTTCTTTACAAAAGAAACCTCTTGCTTTTTTCTAAGTCATTTCAGCTGAAACAGGAAGGACCAACAGGTTATAAAAATCTAAAAATGGTATATTCTAGAAAAAATAAAAGTCTGGGGGAAACTGCTTTGGTCATTGGCATTTAATTCATTTCAACAAACACATATTATAGGTAAGCCATGAAGAGTTTTACCAACTCATAGGGGAGACAGATGAACAAAAATAATCTGTATTGCATGGTAGAATGGAGATAAGTGGTGCAAATAAGTGTAATGAAAAAAACAGCTGGAGCACAGAGGAAGGAGTGATGTTCTGACTGGGAGGCCAGATAATGCTTCATGGTGCTTTTAATATAAGTTGGACTGGGAACAATGAATAGGGTTGCAAAAGCAGAGGGGAGGAAGAGAGAAGGAGGTGGGGCTGGGGAGAGAGTATTTGAGATTCATTTTAAAATATGAGGGAAAAGTGCAGGGACAAGAAAATGCTATTACCTACTATTACCTACATGGGTAATAGCAAGCAGTCCAAAATTATAGGGCATTCTGATGTGTGTGTGTGTGTGTGTGCGTGTGTGTGTGTGCATGTCTGTGTGTGATAGGAAATAGAGCAGAGTAGATTGAGGCTAATTCATGGAGAGCCCTGAACGTCAGTGTTTAGATTTCATTCTCTAAAACGGGTATCTTTCTTATGAGATTGTCAAGCTGCAAAACAGCATGTTCAAAGCTGTGCTTTAAGAATATTGTTTTCTTATTTTTAATGTTTTAAGTAGAAAAACGTCTATATTTAAGGTGTCCGTGGTGTTCTGATCTACATATACATAATGAAATGATTGCTACAGTCAATCTAATCAGTATACCCATCTCCTCAGCATAGTCATATTTTGAGTGCCTGTGGGGAGAGTCCCAGAAATCTACTCTCCTAGCCAGTTTCCAGGATATAATACAGTATTGTTAACTGTGGTCATCACACCCTGCATCAAATCTCTAGACTTATTCATCCTAGGTAACTGCAACTCCATACTCTTTGACCAACATCCCTGTTTCTTCCATCTCACCATCATGGTAACCATGGTTCTACTTTATTTTTTTTTTTAATTTTTAAAATTTTTCCATTGTAGCTAGTTTACAGATTTGTGTCAATTTTCCAACTGCGTGGTGACCCAGTTACACATAATGTATAGATTTGTCACAAGTGATTAGACATAGTTCCCGGTGCTCTACAGCAGGATCTCCTTGCTTTTCCATTCCAAAGGCAATAGTCTACAAATGTTAACTGCAGACTCCCAACGCATCCCACTCCCTCCCCCACCCTCTTGGCAACCACAAGTCTGTTCTCCAAGTCCATGATTTTCTTTTCTGTAGAAAGGTTCATTTGTGCAGTATATTAGATTCCAGATATAAGTGATATCATACAGTATTTTTCTTTCTCCTTCTGACTTCACTCAGTATGGGGGTCTCTAATTCCATTCATGTTGCTGCAAGTGGCATTATTTTTTGTGGCTGAGTAGTATTCCTTTATGTATGTATACCACATCTTCCTAATCTATTCATCTGTCGATGGACATTTGGTTTGTTTCCATGTCTTGGCTATTGTGAATAGTGCTGCAATGAATATGCATGTGCAAATATATTTTTCAAGGAAAATTTTGTCTGGATATATGCCCAAGAGTGGGATTGCCAGGTCATATGGTAGTTCTATGTATAGTTTTCTAAGGTACCTCCATACTATTTTCCATAGTGGTTGTACCAGCTTACATTCCCACCAACAGTGCAGGAAGGTTCCTTTTTCTCCACACCCCCTCCAGCATTTGTTGTTTGTGGACTTATTAATTATGGCCATTCTTTCTTGAATCTGGGTGAAGAATGATGGTGGTTGGATCCTGTGGAAGGAAGACCAGCTGAGAGATCCTAGGAGATCCAGGAATGAGAACTTGAGAAGCAGAATCAGAGCAGAGGGAATGAAGAGGAGTAGATGTAGAGTATCATGGAAGTAGACTTGATGGGCCTTGGCATATGGAGAGTGAGGGAGAGTCAGGAGTTGGAGGGGAGACTGGGTGTTCTCACTTGGATGACGTCCAAATCTTCTTAGCTTTGTAAAGTTAAACTCCCCTCTCCTAGGAGCTGCTCAGTGTCTCTCATTATTACGAGGGGTTTCCCTGATCGCTTCTTTAGCTTTCCCCTTGTACATTCCTTCATACTGTTGAACTGACTGGTGCCAGATCCATCCCTTTGAATTTAGGTTTTGACTCACTGCCCACACTTTTGGAATTGATAGACACACAGGAACTGTAAGTGTGGAAGTGATTCTTTTCAAAGGACAGTGTCCCCACTGATCTTTTCATGTTACTCATTAGGGCTAGTACCTTCCCTGTCAGTGCATCCATATCTGGGCAGGCTGCATACTTTTCCTCTTCATTCTTAGGTGAGAAGAGGAAATGTAGTAGCTTTAAATAACTCATCTCAATTCAATAAGGAGAAAATGGGAGTTCCCGTTGTAGCTCTGCAGAAATGAACCCAACTAGTATCCATGAGGATGCCGGTTTGATCCCTGGCCTTGCTCAGCGGGTTAAGGATCTGGTGTTGCCATGAGCTGTGGTGTAGGTTGCAGACGAGGCTTGTATCTGGCACCAGTCAGTCCAGATTTGTGGCTGTGACCTAGGCTGGCAGCTGCAGCTCCGATTTGACCCCTGGCCTGGGAACTTCCATATGCCATGGGAGTGGTCTTAAAAAGCAAACAAAAACAAAAAATAAGGAGAAAATGTTGTCAAATAACAGGAATCAGGCGGGGAATTTAAAATTAAAACCTCCTCCTACCACTTCTTGCCAAGCAGGGGCCTGTTTTGCCATGGCTACTGGCAGTTTTGCTTCTAGCATTGTTTCTCTTTGTTTAATTTGTCAGGCTGTAGAGGAAGGAGGAGAGATGAGGGAGATGTAAAAGTTGTTACTTGGCTACTGTTATAGCATGAACATCTCTCTGAGCCTGAGAGATTAGAGCTGACTCCCTTGGGAGCACTTTTGGGGGTCCTTGGAGACCCTTGCACATCCAGAGTCTCTTACCTGTAGCATCTTAATTACAGATCAAAACTTCCCTATTTCAGTGGGTCACTTACTTCCTCTGCAGCTCCCAGAAAGTCCCTTGTCCATCTTGAGCGTTTGCCTACTGAGGGCTTGTCACGGGCGGTTCTTATATATTACTCACTTGCTGGCTGAAACTCCTCTGGTTAGTGGAAAGCACAAACACATTTTTTGGCTTAGAAAGTCTCTAGGAAAACAAACTTATCCTAACTCAGCAGCATGCTGCTTCTAAACCTGCTCTCCAGCCCATCTCAACGTCTAGATTGCCCAAGTCGGAGCTGAGCAGCGGGCTACTGTATCTCCATAAAGAGGCAGGACACGTCCACGTCTGAGCAGTCCCTGGGAAATCCCGCTCTCCAGTTTGAGATAAGGAGCAGGCTTCTGCCACTTTCCCACCTGCTCCTCCAGAAGCGGGCCAAGATACCTTGCACACCTAAACGCTCTCCATTGCTGCTCTTCAGCCTGTTTTTAACCTTCAAAATGGCTGAGATATTTGAGAGAATCATGGAATCAATGATTAATTCAATCTTTTGAAAAACTTCATACAGCATAACATCCCCTTTTCAATGCAGCATTTATTACATTTTGATGTTTCAGTGACAGTTTCCAATGTAACATGGCTTTCAGTCACCTTCCATTTGTTTTTTGAGCCCATCTCCACCTTGGTGGCCGTCCTGCTGTATTCAGGGCTCTGTTGCTCCAGGAGCTCCAGTTGCGCCAGTTTCAAATTCAGCCATGAAGACTTCGGGAATCCACATCTGTGCCAGAGCCCTGGGATGCTTGTTTGGCTGGAGCAGAGATAGACAATGATGGCTTTAGAGCAACGTATCTTGGCACTAGCAACATATTAGAGCATTCTTTTCTGTGGGCCCTGTCCTGTGCACAGTAGCGTTCCTAGAAGCATTGGTGATCCTACCCTCTAGATGCCAATAGAACCCCTTCCTCAACTGAGACAAGCAAAATGTCACCAGACATTGGCAAATGTACCCTGGAGGTGGGGGTAGGGGACAAAATTACTTATAGTCGAGAGTCAGCTAAGTGGAGAGAGAGGAACAAATTTAAGTTGTGTGGTTTGTTGGGAAAAGTAATGAACTGGGTTTTATATATTATGAGAGGAGCTATTTAACAGTTGTTAGAGCAGCTATTAAACATCTGAAGTTACTGAACGGTCTAGTAGAAATTGAGGCCTTGCATTCACGCGCTAAGTCGAGGTTGGACTTGTGATTTGGGAGTCATCTGTGGTATAGCTGATACCTGCACACATGGGTGGTGACGTACCTACCTGTGGGATGAAGAGAGAGAAGGGCTGAGGCGTAACCATTGAAAGAACTCTGTGTAAGTCATGGACCATTGTCATTAGAGATGGGAGAAGGACCAGAAGCTCGTGGAGGAGCAGTCATAAAAGGAGAGAAGAATGTTTAAGTGTTCAGGACTGCTGGTCTGTTCTGAGCACCTCCAAGCCAGGCTCCAAGTTTAGGTCATGTAGATATTCTTGGCTGGTCTTTAGTCCTGTGGAATCTGTGGAAGGCCCAGTTGGGGTCTGATACAATGAAAGCCTAAATAATTTTAAGATAATTCATCATCCTGCGCAACAGCAACATGAAAACTCTCTGGCATCAAGAAATTCTTTTATTTAACGATAAAGCTCCTAGATGGCATAATACATTTGTTCAGAACAGGATTCATGAAGTCTGTCTGTGGAATAGAACCAGAAGGTGTGTCATTCCTTCAGATGGAGTTATTAACAGAAACCAATTTGTCTGTTTAAGAATCGGAAGACTTTAGGCTATCTTAGACTTGGTAAGATAACAGACAACCCAAAGTAGAACAACATACCAAGGATGAAAATGGCCAGTAAACTAAACAGAAAGCACATATGCGTCAAGACTAGAGTAGAATAGGAGTTCCTGCTGTGGTGTAGGAAGGTAAGGATCCAGAGTCGCTGCAGCTGTGACATAATGTATGTATGTATATGCATTATATATATCACACACATGCCACTTCTTTCTCCATTTATCTATCGGTGGGCACTTAGGCTGTTTTCATATCTTGGCTGTTGTAAATAATGCTGCAGTGAACAAAGGGTGTGTATGTCTTTTCTAATTAGTGTTTTTGTTTTCTTTGGATAAATACCCAGAAGTGGAATTGCTGGATTATATGGTAGTCCTTTCTAGTTTTAATTTTTTGAGAGACCTACATACTGGTGGCTGCACCAGTTTGCATTCCCTTTTCTCCATGTTGTATCCAACACTTGTCATTTCTGGCCTTTTTGATAATATCCATTCTAAAGTGTGTGAAGTGATATCTCCTTGTGGTGTTGATTCACATTTCTGTGCTGATTAGTGATACTGAATTTTTTTTCATGTGCCTATAACAAACCAAAAGACAGAAGAGACATTATTTTAGATTTTTGCTATTTACTTTAAAATACCCAGCTAAGAAAAATTGATGCATTCTCACATTACCTTCTGCATTAGTTTCTTGTGATATCGGATATTATGTAGACTTGGGAAACTGTACATTTGGGAGAGAATGAGATTGAAAAATACAAGTAATATATTCAGAAGTAGTATTGTTTTGAAATTAGTTTTGACCTTTTAGACCCCCCCATATAGAATCACTGGGATCTCAAGACCACACTTTGAGAACTGATATTTTAGATGAAAGCTCCAAAGTTTGGCAGGGCTATTGCTAATTTCAGTAGAGGCCATAGGTTTTTTTTAAACAGGGTACTGATAAATTGAACTGATAGGGGAAAAAAATGCTCCACATATTGGGTCATTAATTAGGGCATGACAAGCTCCAACTAAAACTCATATTTATTGCCAACGTTTGATAATTTTCAGATAGCTTCTAAAATTTTTTTTTGTCTTTTTCCCTTATCTAGGGCCACATCCACGGCATATGGAGGTTGCCAGGTCTACCAGGAGCTGTAGCCGCCGGCCTACGCCACAGCCACAGCAACGCAGGATCAGAGCTGCATCTGCAACCTACACCACAGCTCATGGCAACGCCGAATCCTTAACCCGCTGAGCAAGGCCAGGGATTGAACCCGCAAACTCATGGTTCCTAGTCAGATTCGGATTCGTTAACCACTGAACCACGATGGGAACTCCTAAAACTGGTTATTTTAATTGTCTAACAGTTAATATGGGGGGGCTAGATTCTTTTATTTCTCTTCCAATAAAGTTTAGTCTTGGATTTGAAAAAGGAGCTTTTCTAGAATGAATATTTGTAATGTAGAGTTCTATGTTTATTAAATAATAAATAAGTAGATTAAACATAGTTATTAACATTTTTGTTTGCAGTATTAGCTTTGGCCAGGGAAACAATATGCAGAGCAGAAAATATTTGGTGAGAAGAAAGCAGACACTGAATATTTTCTCAGGTAAATTATTCGTCATAAAGTATGGAGCTAAAATTTTATGGCCAGCCCTGGCACCTCAGACAAACTCATAGATGGCAAAATTTTTGAAATAAATTTATAAGCCTACAAGGTATCTGTCTATCATCTGTCTGTCTCTCTGTTTGTCTATTTATCTATCTGTCATGCAACTTCTTCACTCTATAAATTCCTCATTTGCCTGCAGGAATGATATTAGAGAGACTAACATTTGATTACACCATAGGCTGTGAAACCCTTTTCAAGGTTCCAATTTTAAATGTAAACCATCTCTGAGCCTTTTTGTCTCCCTTCATTTCTATATAGACAGATCTGGTATAAGGAAAGTTTTATACTGAGTAATCTCTCAAGCTAAAAAAAGAGAGTGGGATCCCTTGTCTCTTATTAAGGATGGGGCATAAATTAGGCCTAAATCATACAGGATAGCATAAATACAGCCATCTCGAATGCTAAGTCAGAGCTCCCTGTGGGAGAAGAAGCAGTTGTTGAAGCTTCCATACTTGATATCTGGCCCCACATCTACTAGCTGTGTAACTTTGAGTGGGTTACTCAGACTACAGAAGTCCCTGAGCTTTTAATTCTCTAAGAAAGTGGTGGAATTATTGTGAATATTAAGTAAAATAATGCATATAAAATGTCTAGAATAGTATTATCTAAATCATAGCAGAGGCTCAACAAATAGTTTTCATTATGAGAGAGATGAGAAGACAAGAACTTCCTAAAATTTTTGTTAAGGATATAACCACAACTCAGTCTCAGGTTTTTCATTCAAGTAGTTTATAATTCATTAGATGTGGATAGGCTAAATTAAAAAAAAATACAAGCAGCTGCATAACAGGAATGAGAGTTTTCCCTGAGGGTTTATAGAAAAGGAAGTCTTCATCAAAATGGCAGTGTTAAAACTGAGTGTTGAAAGATGAGACAGATGTTTATTAAATGGGCTCAAGAAATAGGGAAGGGAGGATGTGAGGGTGACAATCCAGATAGAAGGAGCAAATTCTGTGGTTTAGTTTTACTGGATCATTAAGTATGAAATGATGACTTAGTGAAAGTTAAAGATGACAAGCAGGGTTAAGATCATGTAGGGTCTCACATTTTGTGTTGAGAAGCATGAACTGCATCGTGTAGGCACAAGGAAGTCACTGAAGGACTTCAGGCAGAGAAGTGACACGGTCATATTTCACAGGAAAATATTACATTAGTGGCAATCCGAGATGTACACGAGAGAAGGACCAGAAGAGAGACAAGGAGACTAGTTTGAAGTTTAAGACAGCCATCCAGCAGAGATAAAATGATATTGAAGAGGAACAGTCAAATGGTAGCCTTAGCAGATTTCGGTCACTTTTTAAAATATGGTGCTAAAGGAAAGGACTTTACATGCTTAAGCTCAACGCTATTGAATAAGAGAAGTAGGAGTTTCGAGAAGAAAGAAGTAATTAACTGTGTTTAATGTTAAGAAGATGAAGGTAAAATGAGAACCGAAAAGAATTAATTAGCATTTTTAACTACATTACACACACACATACATACGCATATGTCATATATGATAAAAGTCTGAAAGGCTGAGTGGCCACTATAATAATAGCAGCTTTGGGACAGTAACATATTTTTAAACAAACAAGTAAAATATTTTTACTTCCTACACATCTAATGAATTATAATTATCACTTAAAAAAACCATGATGAATAAAAATAGAAAGAAAACAAATTATTTTATTTGTTTGCTTTATTTGTGTTAAAAGCCCTGGAGTTAATGAGCGATTGACTGACTCATAATAAAACTAGTGCTGTCCAGATTGGGTCAATTTAGACCCCAAATTATCTCAAATAAACAGAAACTGACTTATTATGTTCTTGTTCCATGAGCTGTTATCAGCAGTTGTATGAGAGTCACATCAAAACTTAAGTTTTGGGAGTTCCTGTCGTGGCACAGTGAAAACAAGTTGGACTAGGAACCATGAAGCTGCGGGTTCAATCCCTGGCCTCACTCAGTGGGTTAAGGATCCGGCGTTGCCTTGAGCTGTCGTGTGGGTCGCAGACACGGCTCAGATCTGATGTTGCTGTGGCTGTGGTGTAGCGCAATAGCTGTAGCTCCAATTGGACCTCTAGCCTGGGAACCTCCATATGCCACAAGTGCAGTCCTGAAAAGGGCAAAAAAAAAAAGGAAACCCAAACTTAATTTTTGAAATTATTTCATGAGAATTAAAAAGTATATATATAACTGAAACTTCAAGAAGTTAAAAATATAGGGGGATTATGTTGATAATCTTCCATTAATATGGCAATAAAATTGCACATTTAATGCAAAGGAGGAAAGGAAATTGGCGGTATTTGCCTGAAATGTTTCAGGGCCATGGTGGGCTGAGGAAGCCCATGGCCAGTGAGTGCGGGGTGAGTTGTGGAGAAAGAGGGGTGCCTGTTCTGAGGCACCGAGTGTGAAGGCTCAGGGAGGTAGAAGGTGGTGTGTTTTTAGCCTGGGAAAGAGCCAAGTATATTTGCAGGCTGTGCAGCAGGAGCAGGGAAAGAGGGACGTTTGAAAATAACAGCAGAGACGGGATACAGGATGGGACAGAGTCCTTGTCCCAGAGGAGATGGGAGGGTGGATGGGATCGAGGTCCCAGGTGCAGTGACTGGCTGGAAATAAGAGCAAAGGACATTTCAGCCTTTCAAGCCTCTGAGACTTGAAAGAAGGAGTGAAAGGATGTTTGTCACTTCAAGGGCAGGGAGGTGAAGGCCATGTCTCCTGACAGCTCCAATTTCTCTGTGAAAGAGAAACAGGTCCTGGGCAGAGGAAAGCGGGAGAGAAGAAGGGGGTCGGGTTAGGGCTTGAGAAGGGTGAAGAACTCTGTGAGTGGCTTTTGTGAGAACAGGGGAAGGATAAAAGGTTTTGCATGGATCCCGCCTGCATAGTTGTGCAGTTATTTCCAGCCCTATTCAGCAGTCTTCTGCTATAGGTGGAAAATAGAGCACCCAGATCTGTATTCTCTCTCTTTTTTTTTTTTTTTTTGGCCTTTTGTCATTTTATGGCCGCGGGTTTATGGCCGCACCCGCGGCATGTGGAGGTTCCCAGGATAGGGGTCTAATCGGAGCTGTGGCCATTGGCCTGCGCCGCAGCCACAGCAACGCAGGATCCGAGCCGCGTCTGCAACCTACACCACAGCTCACGGCAACGCCGGATCGTTAACCCACTGAGCAAGGGCAGGGATCAAACCCGCAACCTCAGGGTTCCTAGTCGGATTCGTTAACCACTGCGCCACGACGGGAACTCCTGTATTCTCTCTTCTTAAAGCACCTTTTAGGGTACCTTTTAACAACTGAGCGTGAAGCGTTTGAACCAGCTCATTTAAAAAGAATCATTTAATTGCCATCTTAGCTGAAGAACATGTAGTTAGGCCTCGGGTGACTGATGTTAACTTTCTGACCTGTTTCTGAACACGGCCAATGCTTCACATAAGCGTCCTCTGGTCTCTCTCATTATCTTATAAATGACATAATTCCTGCTAGTTAGCTAGGTAGCAGAATTCTTCCTCTCATTTTTGCTACTTCACTGATCTTTGCCCTGTTCATCTGTCACATTCATGTTTAAATGGTTCTACTTCATGAATGTGATTTCATACACAACAAAACAAAACAAAACAACCTAGCACATTCGGTTGAATCTCATTCAGTTTGAAATCACATTTCTATTCTCTCTCAGAATCTATTTGTAAGGAGGCTGCAAAAAAGGTTTAGAGTAGGGACCAGCCAACCACGACCTGTGCGCTGGGTCCAGACTGCTGTCTGAATTCTGTTGATATACGAGACCCCTGACCTGAGGGTGAATTCTGCATTCTTAAGTGGCTGAAAAAAAAAAAATCAAAAGTAGGATAATATTTCATGATCTGTAAAAAGGACATGAAATTCAAATTTGAGTGTCCATAAATAAGGTATTATTATGACATTTCATACTCATTAATTTATGTATCATCAATGGCTAGCTTCTCCTTTACAATGGCAGAACTGAGAAGTTGCTACAGAGATCTGTATTGCCCGAAAGAGCCTAAAATACTCAGTATTTAGCCTTTTCCATGAAAGTTTGCTGATCCCTGGCTTAAAGGTAGTCTCTGGATATATTCTATGACTGTATGTTTAACTTATTTTCTTCTTGCTCTTTAGTAGACTTTATTTAAAGGAAGAGAGTTTTGACACTGTCCATTTAATTTTTTTTTGAAAGATTAACATGTTTGATAAGCTATTTTGTGGTCCAGACATTGCCTCTGTCATCAGTGGGTTCAGTTGATCTTTACTGGATCCCTACTAGACTTTTATATTCACAGATATTGTGAATATGTTGGGTGATATGAATATATAGAGTGTGTTATCAAATAGTATATTACTTGGCCCTGGGGTCAGACAATCTCGTTCAAATTTTGCTTTATGACTTTCTTACTGTGTAAAAGTAGACAAGCTGTGTTAGTCTCCTTATCTGTAAGGTAGATATCATCCTGACTTATCTCAGAAGTCTCTTGTACTAAAAAAAAACGATTAAAGACAACAGTTTAAGTGACAGAAACAAACTTTATTCAACACTTCATGAAGTGGGCAGTCTCTGTTCTCAAAGATCCCCCAAACTGCAAAACAGGGCAGAAGGCAGGAAGCTTTAATAGAATAAAGACTAAGGAAGAGTGATGAGAGAAACAGAAAATGAATAAGAAATGGGAAAACAAGTAAAGAGCTGAGAGCTGGCTCAGCGTTTTGGGATTGGCTGACTGGCTATACTCTGTTTCTCATTCAGTGGAGCATTTTCAGGGACAGGAAAGTTATAGAAGTTTCAGTTTGCTAGCTTGGCACCGGGGCCGGGGCGGGGGGGGCGGCAGGAGCCCCTCCATCTTGGGCCTAGAAATCAATTTCAATACTTGTGACCTTTGAATGACCCTCTGGTAAAGTCTTTAGCACATAGGAAGTACTGTGTTGTTGCTGCGTTGTTGTTAGACTGTAAGCATTTCTATGATGTGGGAAGAACCTGTTTCTGTGGAAACCAGGAAGGAAAACCAGCTGAAACTTCTTGGGATGTTTTAGCTCGTACTTGCAAACCTGGCTGGAGACACTCTGCTTCTTTGAACCTTCTCAGAACCCTGGGTTCCTAGCCACTGCCAAGGGGTCTGGCCCTTTTGGCCAGGTCACAATTCTTTCTGCTTTGAACCTGACTTCCTCCTTTGAAACCTTGGTAGTCTTCATGATAAGGCCTCCTAGAACTCAAAGACAACCATATATGTTCTCTGTGGTTGATAGAAATCCTTTAGAAGGAGCATCTCCATAAGGGCATGCTTTGAAATGTATGGGCTCACCTGCAGATGAGCTTTATAGTGCCCGACAAAATGCCCACCTTCCTCATTCTATTGCTCTTATTCGATACCCACATGATGGGGAAATAATTAGTCCCATTCCAAGTGCTCTCAAAATTCCCATTCCTGTTGCTACAGCAACTGACTCTGGCTTCCTAAATGTTAAAATTAGAAGAAAAAAAAATAGGTGAGGAAAGGACAAAGGAAGATGCAACTAGGAAACAGAATCGGTGGGAAATCTAGGTGGAATTCTGCCTGTTAAAAGTCATGTCCAAAATCCGAAAGCATCAGAACAAGGACACTGTCCCTACAAATGGAGAGCCTCTGCCTTTTGCAAAATACCAAAGTAGCTGATTTGAAATGATGGCCAAGTTCAAGGGTACTTTTGCTTGGATTGTGGCAGCCTCCATTATGCAGAGACTCAGGAAATGTCTCCATGAGTGGGGAACTTGGAACCCACATCTTTCTAATAACAAACAGCACTGTCATACATTTAATGTTGAATAAGCAAGTCTGTCCTTACCGCTTTTTTAATTATTTGTTGCATTTTGACGACAATGGAATCAACACAGTGGAGTACCTAAGGGGGATTCGTTTTGGAAAGAAAACCTGTTGGAATCTTGGAATCTTAGCATGTCTGTCGGTTTGTTTTTGCTATCATAAGGTGGGATAATAAGAACCATCTCGCAGAATATTGTGTGCTGTATATGAATAAATATGTGTGAAGTTCCTGGCCTATATTAAGCATTACCTAAACTGTAGCTATTATGATGTTACATTCAGGGGCAGAGATACAATCATTCTGTCAACTTCTTTTTTCAGAATCATTTATCTTGGTATAATTTTCTCTAACCTATCAATGCAAACTACTACTTAACTGTGTTTTAAAATGGATTTTCAGCAACAATATTCTATCCCAAAATTTGCTTTTCAAACAAAAAAAAAGCTTGTGTCCTGATTAAACATTAATCTACAGAAGGAGAAAATCCATTTAAATTAAGAAGATAGAGATCCTCTGGGTACTTAGTTGATAGCTTGGTGGAAATTTAAATAATTTGTAAAGATGATAACTGGAAAAGTAAAGGAGGGTGTTTAGGCAATGGTTTAGTTACTTGGAGTACAACCATATCGGGTTGAGAAACGATGTTCCTGACAAGTAAAGAACCCAGAAGGATCAATGGTGATTAATAATAATAATAAAGCATGCAGCTGTTATCATTTTTCTTCACTGTACGAAAACATGTATTTCACAGGACAGGAATGGGAAGCTGGCTATAATTAAACATTTATATAGATTTATTTTTATGCCTGACTCCCATGGATGGCTCTAGCGATATAATCTGTGCCAGAAGAAAATACTTTACTACATCCAGGAGAATGAGATGTTGTTCACAGGGTCTAAGGCCGCAGTCTCGGATGAAAGGCTTAATAAAAATCTATGAAGGATTTTAAGTATAATATAAAAGAGTTTATCTCTAAATTCTAAAACAACCCCCACCTCCTCAGTTTATAATTGCCATTCTTTAGGGGAATAGTAAAATAGATATATCACATTTTTTTTTCTGAAAACAATGAGATTTAGCACTAAAAATTCATATGGAAATCAGCAATATTAGTAGAGTGCTTGCTGTATGTCAGGTACTATTTTTGTGAGCAAAACTGATAATGAACAAAGCAGGCAAGGATCTCTTCACTTGAGAAGCTTACATTCTTGTGGTCAGAAGCAGACAGTAATATTAATGTGCATGTATGGATATTACATATACATATATACATGTATATGCATATCTGCATGTGTTTGCCTGTGTGTATGTATGCTTAAATAGTGATAAGGAGTATTAAGAAAAAATAATAAAGGGGAATGTGAAGGGAGGTACAATTAAAATAAGGGCTTGTTCACAGACACAGAGAACAGGCTTGTGGTTGCCAAGGGGGAAGAGGGTTGGAGGAGAGATGGATTGGGAGTCCGGGATTGGCAGATGTAAACTATTACATATAGAGTGGTTAAACAACAAGGTCTTTCTGTATAGCATAGGGAGCTATATTCGTATCCTAAAATAAATGGGAAAGAGTATGAAAAAGAATATATATATATGAATCTGAATCACTTTGCTGTACAGCAAAAATTAACACATTACAAATCAACTATACTTCTAATAAATAAATAAAATAGGGTCTGGGAAAGTTTCATTGAGAAGGTGACATTTGATCAAAGATTTAAAGGCAGTGAGGAAATGCACACAGGGATTCCTGAAGGATGAGCCTTTCAGGCAGTAGTACTATGTAGTGCAAAGGCCCTGAGGTTGAACCTGGAGTGTTTGGTGCATGTCAAGTCTGCTAGCGTGGCTGGTGTGTGCAATAGGAGATGCAGTCAGGGTGGTCACAGTTGGGGAAAGTAAATCTCCCAGGGCATCAAAGGTCTCTAATGACTTTCATTTTTACCCGTAGTGAGAGTGGGAACCATTGATCTCATGAATAAAATAATGCTATCATCTTTTAAAAGGACTGTACTGGTTGCTGTGTGAGTCATAGACTATAAGGGGCAACGAAGGATGCAGTTGGGGCAGTTCAAAGGATTTTTGCTGTATTTCAGGTGAGATACGATGGTGGTTTGGACAGCAGAGGTGACAGGGGAAATCTGAATTCTGGATATATTTAAAAAAAAGAACCAACAGCATTTGCTAATAGATTACCTGTGAGATATGTTTGCTGCCCCTGAGTATTTGAAGGGTGGGGTTGCCAATTATGCAGGGGAAGATAATGGAGGAACAAGCTTTGAGCTGATGTCAATGCTTCAGTTTTAAACTACTGACTTGAAAGGGTATCCAGTTGAGTTGGGAGTCTAGATTTGAAGGGGAAAAAAATCCACGCTGGAGTTATAGGTATACAGGAGTTTTAGGAGTTCTCTGGTGGTTAAATGGGTTGAGGACCCCTCATTGTCACTGCTGTGGCTCAAGCCACTGCTGTTGCTCGAGTTGCTGCTGTGGCATGAGTTTGATCCCTGGCCTGGGAACTTATATATGCTGCAGGCACAACTGAAAAAAAAAAAAAAGCAGTTTTGGGTGCCTAGATGGCATTGAAAGCAGTGAAAGTCTGTAATGAGCTCACTAGAGGAATAATGGAAGACAAACTCCAAGGACTATTCCCTGGGGAGTCCTAAAATCTGAAGAGTGTTTTTCTTTCTTTTTTTTTTTTTT